>CACVCL010021152.1:0-67352 GCA_902729485.2 Mus minutoides
TCTGCTCTGGACTGAGTTTACTCCTTAAGTAAATGAGATGTTAGCACTCAGGCTGAGCCATTCCTCCTTTGAAGTAGATGATCTCTAGGGTTTTTATGACTTTAAAAGTTGCCTTGCTCAGGATTACATATTTTTAAGATTTAAAACATCAATAATATAATAGATAGATACCAAGACAGCACTCGTTAATCACATCAGTCAAGAAATAAGACCATTACCACAACTTTGAGCCCAATTTTGAAGCAAGCTTGATGTTATTGGGTGCACGCAAGAACTTGCCAGTGACTGCCTCACAAGCCGGGTTAAAGAAAGCAGCTGAATATACTTCTTAGGCTCCCTTTAGGGAGTTAAATCACAAGTAGTTGCAAATCAGATTTACAGAGGAGAGACAATGTGGCAATACGGAAATACAGAAAAGTCTCAAACATACACAGACAAAACCAGGTGTTTACCATGTGATTAGGGAGGGTGATTAGAGAGGGTTTGCCAGGCTTATAGAGGATCAGAGAGGGTCAGGCTGTTCTCAAAATAAGTCAAGGTCATGATTTGGGGCAGAATTAAAAACAGCATCTCATCTCTTAGAGTAAAATGGAAACTTATTTTTAACAGTACAACATAATGGATCCTACCTTCAAAATGGAGTCATGTAGGTTCCTCAAACTGCCTTGGAAATCTTTCTCATTTGTTCTCTGATGTATCTATCTACACATTAATCTACATATCCATTCATTTTCAGTCTGTGAGAACACTCATGGGTGTTCCTCAGTGTTGTACCCTTGTGGCATCAATGATGCTCTGGTCTTCCATTCTGAAGATGTTTGTACTTCTCTTTAAGAGATATTGAAACTTTCATTTATATTTAATGTCTTATTAAATATCTGATAATGATGTAGCCCTTTTGGCTTTCCCTTTTGCTATGATAAATCCTGGCAAAAACAATTGAAGAGAAATGGATTTATTTTGGCTTACAACTCAAAATTACAGTGCAGCCTGTTGAGGATGGATGTTAGGGCGGAAGAGTTTGAGAAAGCAGATACACTGCACCCAGAGTATAAGGAAGACCTCAAAACGATGGAAGTTTGTGCTCACAACACTTCCATTGTATCAAATTCCCATCCCTTCCCAGGGAATGGTGCTACCCTCAGTGGACGAGTCTTCCCATCTCAAACAACCTAATCAAGAAAACTACTCATAAGATTGCCCAGGTGCCTACCTCCCAGGAGAGTCTAGCTATCATCAAGGTACCAATTCAGAACTATCTCATAAGTGTATTGCATAGAACAGTGTAGGAAATCAGAAGTACATGAAAAGAAATAGTGAAGTATTGGGTGAGGAATGGTAGCAAATAGGAATTATGGGTGTTTTCTTTAGTCTTTCATCATCTCTATATTTGATCAATAATTCTGTTTTCAAGTAAGCTATACACATTTGTCTTGTCTATTTTAGCATAAGTAGCTGTTAACATTGAGCATTGAGATAAAGAGTGATTCTCTATGAACAATGGAAGGCAGACATTTTTGAACTGTTTTTAGATATTTCCGTAATTTATAAATAATGTTGATTTAGGAGGGATGTGGTTCAGACTTTCTTCTTAGACATAACTCCCTACAGAAAAATAGGATAAAAATACTCAGCCTAATGATGATTTTCACTGTCTATTCTAAGACATATTCAGCAGGTCTTCAGATTAGCTGTCAAAATAAAAATATTTTACTTTGGGACCATTAAAACCATAATGTCAAAAGAGATTTCTCTTTGCAACTCCCTCACATAGATGCTCAGAGACCATAGGAGAACAGGGCAAGTCATTCCCTGTGCAGTGATGGTTTGAAGTTTGGCTGGATAAGACCCCCCCCCCCTTTTTTTTTCAGCCTTAGTGATGTCTAGTTAGAGAAGATGGTGGCCCTTTAAGAGCTGCTTTCTTCGATGTCTGTTGTTTATTGAGGTATGGATGCAAAGCTGAAAAAGGTAGCATCATTTACCTTTCAACATGTTGTGCAAGGGCTGAAAGACAGATTGCATGTGGACATCGATTGGTGGGAGCTGTTGTTAGGTCTTTGGACAGCCTCAGGATTTAGGACCTGAACCTTTGGCAAAATGAGTAACACCCTTGCAATATAATATGATCACAATCTCTTGCTATTTTCCACATTTTCTCATCTCTTACTAATGCAGAAGGTGCGTGCCAAGCTTTTGACAGGACAAATCTAGAGGATAATAAAGGGAGCAAAAAAAAAAAAAAAATCTTAGCACTAATAATTCCCCTCTGTCTGTCATGGTTGTTTAATGCTGATGTTTACTTAAATTTTATTTCCGGAAGCCAATTGTTTTCATTTAATTTATTGAAATGTCCCTACAGGACCCAGTATGTGCCATGTTGGTAGGGATGTCTCATAAATTTCTGACAAGAATGGTTTCGCACATAGCCTCTGACTCTGACATTTCAAATCTCAAGGTGATTATAAGAGAAAACTCAGTTGCTCAACAGAAAAGAAAATTTCCAATTCCTCATTTTCTTTTAATAATTTTCTAATTTTTGAGATTTATAGCTATTTAATTTCCCCCTTTTATTTCCCTCTGTCCAAATACTTTTATGTACCCCATCCCTATATTTTCCAAATTCATGGCTTCTTTTTTAAAAATTGTTGACACACACACGTATATGTGTATTCTTCTTTTTTCTTTCCAAAAATTTTTTATTAGATATTTTCTTAATTTACATTTCAAATGCTATCTCGAAAGTTCCCTCTACCCTCCCCCTGCCCTGCTCCCCTACCTACCCATTCCCACTTCTTGGCCCTGGTGTTCCCCTGTATTGGGGCATATAAAGTTTACAATACCAAGGGGCTTCTCTTCCCAATGATGGCCGACTAGGCCATCTTCTGCTACATATGCAGCTAGAGACACGAGCTCTGGGGGTTCTGGTTAGTTCATATTGTTGTTCCTCTTATAGGGTTGCAGACCCCTTCAGCTCCTTGGGTACTTTCTCTAGCTCCTCCATTGGGAGCCCCATGTTCCATCCTATAGATGACTGTGAGCAGAAATAAAGCCTACTTATTCTATATAATGTTGGTTGTGCGTATGCTTTTAGGGATGAACATTTGGTATCCTACACCTGAGGCTCGGGGAACATTGTGGAAGAGAGGGCAGAAAGATCTTAAGAGCCAGAGGAACAGGAAGTCACCTGTTAGCTTGTGTCTTCTATAAATGTCAGAGAAGCGACACTTATGAGATCTCATTGAAATAGATGCCTACATATTACAAGGATAAGAAAAACACCAATAGATATGCTAACATGAACAGGGGAAGGATGATGAGGCCCCAACCCTAGATAGAGAACAACTGCAAGCAGCTAAGGAATGTGGAAAGCCAGAGAAACCATCACCCCCAGGGCTGAGTACAGTACTTGGTTATCCAACACGAAATGGTCAGCATGGCCTTGCTTTGATTTTGTTGTTTATGATGAAAGGTTGCCAATATGAAGGGGCCATTTTTAAATTCTCATGTTCTATTTTCAAATATCAAATAGCTGCAATCTTTGGTTTTGTCCTCCCTTTATTTCACACCCAAAGGAGAATATCTACAATATTCTGTCTAGCCACTGCATAGAGATTATTTATACCTTGATATAATTTCTTATGGTATTTAAAACTTCATCATTTTAACAGTACTTTTAAATATTTATTGGCAAAAGGCACTTTAAAAAAAAAAAAAAACTTCCTCTTAGAGGATCTGGAAACTCAACAAGCTCTTATTTATGGCCTTCATTTGAATAAGATCTCCTTTAAGACTCTGGCACTTTAAAACTGAATTTGGCTGTTCCTGAAAAGGTGTGCCTAAATAGATAGCCAAAAAACGTATTTTAGAGAGAACATGATTGTTTAATGAGTGTCCATATGAAGTTTAATGATCACTACACTTTGGAGGTTTGATCCCTACTTCACCCTTATATTGCTTTCAAAATTTCTCTTTTACTTTTTATTAAATACAATAGATCAAAGCTGAACATTTATCTCTGTGTCTTCTGAAAGTTTTACTAAAAAGTCGTCAGGGGATTAAAAGTGATTGATATCTTAGAGAACAGAGAACACAGGAAAAGCCAATGCACCCAATTTTGGAAGTGGCTTTTCAGGCCAGGTGAGTTATTTAAGAGACCATGGAAAGGCACATGCCAGTAATGAGAGAAGCTGAAAGGATTTTCAATGATATGGTGGAGATATGGTGGATCCCAAACAGTGCAAAACTTGACACTGCCAACTATGTGTGATTGTGTTGGGAAAATCAAAATTAAGACTGACTCAAATATTTAATGAATTAGTAACTTGGATCCAAACTTCATACGTTGATTCCCCACTGGGGAGACTTCCCTCTCAGACACAGTAGGTAGAGGTTTAACTTCAGGAATAAGACCCACAGTCGGCTGGCAGCCCATCACATCAGTAGGGCTATCATACTGGTAAACACGAATGGCATAAGATATTGTTAGGAACTCCGAGATCCTCAGTTCCTTCCCTCACTAGACTCCAGGATAAGGCAAGCCATGTTAGTTCTTTTCATGGGGAAATTGAATATTTTCCTTGGGAAATTCATAACAGAGAAACCAATTACAGATAGACATGATGATTATTCTGTTTCTGGATAACCCACTCTTTCATATGAACAGATATCCAAGGATCATCAGTCATACATCTAGTCAAGCCAACTTCACATATGGTGGATGACAGACACACAGAGCTTCATTAGAGTCCTCAGAGAGGTAGTAGAAAAATATTTATTTGCTATCTCCCACTAGAGTGCCACTTAAAATGCACTTGTAGAGAAAACAGAAAATTAAAATTAGAGTAGCGAGAATGAAAAACCTAGCAGAGAGTAAAAGGTGGATTCTGAATGTCTTTTTAACCATCACATTAGCATTGCATCGGTGAGGGCACATACTCAGGGAACAATAACCGTGAGAGGAATACAAGGCTTTCTACCAGGTCAGTTACCAGACTGTAGGATTCAGAATAGAACAAAACTGATGAGAGAAAATGGTAAATTATGTAAAAAAAAAAAATCCAGATCCCAGGTACATACATTTCCATATTGAAAGAGAGTGTCAGCACCGTGCCAAATTAGGCACCACATGAGTCAGTCTTTTCATTGCTACATAAAATATCTCACTGAAATTTGGAAGGAAGCAAGGGCTCATTTGTTTAATGGTTTCTGTGGTTCTGCTCATCATGGCAGAGCGCACAGTAGGGCAGAGTGCACAGAAGGACTGTACAGCGAACATCCCATGGGCTGGAAGCAGAGAAAGAGCATCGGGGATGTGGGAACTTCTCATTTTTCATGCCCTTTATCCTACCTGCGTCCCCAGCATCTGGATAGAAAAAGTTCTTTGCTTCTGACATTTGGTGTGGGTTTGGAATTACTTGTTTCATGTTTTAAACCAGGTGAAAATTGTGTTAAGATATGTTTTTCATGTTATCTCAGTGATTTTGAAGAAAACCAAGCACCTCTGTTTAAATCAGTATTCCGAGTGCCTTTTAAAGCATTTCCCCTTCATCTTCTGGCCCAGAAAAACTGTTATGATGCTCTCTCACATGGTGGCTGAACGTCTATTGATGAAAAAAGTTAACCTTTACAATAACTCATTTTAACAAAAGTGCTATTTTTAATACATATAAGAGGAAACACTTGAAGAGTTTTCTTCCCATTCAAACATCCTTATGTTCACCATTCCCCAAACCAGATACTCTTTAGCCTTCCAAATAGGCTTTGCTTTTCAGGTTTTTGTTGGAAGGCTGGGGAATCCAAACACTTCAGGCCACCTTAAATCATTATAGGCCTCTATTTATACCGCATATCGCTTAAACTTAGATGTGAAATTTGGTGCATAAATTACAGAAAAAATAATTCAGTCCACATGTCAAGTCAAAGTAAGTCTTTTTTCCACCTAAGAATTTAAGTTAACTCAAAATGTTGCTGATTGTTTGCTCTTGAAAAAAGCTTCAGGCATGTTTTATACACACACAGCACAAGCACAAGATAAACACACACATACACACACACACACACACACACACACACACACACACACACAGAGTTGTATTAATCAGACAGTGACTGCTGGCTCCATTGCTTGGGGCCTGTGCAAAAACATGTTGCAGAAGCACAGTAGCTTCTAGCTCCTCACTTCATGGTGGCAAGAGGTCAGGGACTCAATAGCCTTCACAATAACCCTGGGGACTCTAACAAGGGTGCCTCCTAAAATTCTATCTCCTCCCTCCCCCCAAAAGTCTTACCAGTTCAGGAGCAAGCCTCTAACTCACAAGCTTGTACAGAACACGTGATCACATCATAAACGCTATCAGAAAGAGCAAGTAAAGGCTGGAACAGGGGAGTGGGTAGGTGGGTGGGGAGCACCCTCATAGAGGCAGGGCAAGGGGGGATGGGATAGCGGGTTTCTGGAGGGGTGACCTGGAAAGGGGATAACATTTGAAATGTAAATAAAGAAAATACCCAACAACAACAACAAAAGGCCTGATAAAAGCATACAAAACAATTTCCTTACTAATTGTAAGCTGATTCTTTGGGATTTTTTTTTTCTTCTGTGGAAACCAATATTTTGTGGAGATAGTTCATTGCAAGAGGAAGTTAACCTTTAGCTGTCAAATAACCTTTTGTGAGCTTCCGGGGGCCATGTTGACAAAGGAAGAGTGTGTTTTCACTTCCTTCTCAGGGAGACACAAAAGGTCCTGAAGGCTAACGGCCAGTGACACATTTGGCTGTTAGAAGTGACACTGACAGTTAGACAGCCATACAAGGTGTTGTTCTTACTTGGAATAATCCCTGAGCTTCCTCTGCACCCCACTGCCATTGGGACATTAGCCTTAACACCATAGCAGTCTTCCCTTGGCTTGGGGGTTCACTGTACCCACATAGAAACTCAAAACAGTACATCTTAAAGAACACCAACGGCAATTACAAATAATCATATTAACTTGATCTTTTTCCTTGTTTTGTGTATAGATTTTTCGCTTTTTTCATACTGCGACTTACATCCCTATTTCTTATGCTATTTTTACAAATACTAAAGGCTTTCCCCTCACCAAAGCTACAAAGAAATCTCACACTTTCTTTACAATGCTTTTTGTCCAATTTTATATTTCATCTCTGATTCATTTGAAAATGTGTCTAGTTGGTTGTTTTCCCGTAAGCATTGAGTCGGGAGTTAAATGAACTTTGCCTTCCTTTGATTCGTTTACAGTTGTAGCAATATATTTTATTTAGTGTCTTACTAGATTAAAAGTACCTTTATAGTATTAATTTCTGAGTATTTTGGAAGCTTAAAGATAATTTGTTCATAGTCCACTATCATTAAAATTCTGTTCAGTTTGGAGAACATTATCTGGGGCAACCAAAATCCATGATCCCAGGCTCTAGTCATTCATACTTGGCTCCGAATAATTGATCTTTTCCCTCCATCTCTATTCAATTTATCGTCCCAAGTAAGCATTAAACTCTTTTTTAATTGCCTTAACTTTAATAAGATTTCATTTTTTGTCAAAGGTAAACAAACTTATTCATTTTTAAGTGATTCTCTGGTTTACACCACAGTTATCTTAAGTGTGGTCACTCTGTGTTTATGTTTCTTGGATACTATAGAATTAATATTTTAAAATTATTTCATTGCAAAACTGGCAGGTAAGTTTTTTGAAAGTTTGTAGAATTATATTCATCAGGTTCAGAATCAATGCTATGCTTATTTCACAAGATGAGTTTCAGCCTTTTCTAAGACAGGAATAATTAGTGCCCACTTTAATGATGATAAAAGTGGATCAGCAGGAGGTTAAGTAACTTGCCTGAGGCTGCGCATCTTGTTAAGGACAGAGCTGTGATTTCTGCCCATCAGAAGGAGAAATATTTAACATGCTTGGTATTAGAAGTGAAACATTTGTTCCAGAATTGGACATTAAGTTCCAATAGCAACCCCTTACATTTGTAAAGTATACTAAGTATACTTTTATAAGTGACTATAACACATTTGTAAAATCACAAATAATACTCTTATTACCATTTTCTTTTCAGTGTCTCTTTTAACACAATGGAGGAAATAAAAATCCAAAACCATTTCAGAACTCAGGCAGTCAAGGTCATGGGATAATGAAGTCGTAGATCAGAGCTGCGGTCTGAGGCTGATGACCCCACATGAGTCCTCTGTCTATGATACCTTCTATGCGTCTTCCCTTAAGAGTCATCTATAGTCTTTATCCATTTGGGGAATATGACAAGTTTCTCCACACAGACAGTCAACATATTTTGGTTGAAACTTCACCCTGTCAGAGAGGCTGCTTAGGACCATTAGAGCTTTTAAGCAAGGATGAGATAATCACAATAATTATCTTCCATTAGCAAAATGATCTGGCACCAGACTCTTTTCCGGTTCTCACATCCTCTCTTCTAGGGTGGAGAGCATCTGAAATGGGCTCCCAGAACACTGCGATGAAATATAATCAGAAGTATAAAAATGAGCCAGAGGAGGGGTGGGCTAATCAAAGAATCCAGAGTGCTTAAAGATTCAAGCTCAGAAAAATCTGATAATTTGGGTTAAAATAATTTTTTGTCTTTTCAAGTGGGCTTGCTGTAGGATAGGCCTCCAATTAGTCTGTTTGCATGAATACCACATAAACATCTCAATGTATTAGTTCAGGATTTATCTATCTAATTCATTATTAAATGCAGTAAATAAGGCTTATGAAATACTGATTGCTTTAATTTAAGATTTAATGCAAACCCAGAGAATCTCTATTTCTATGGGAAGTTAAAAGAAATACAAAGATATTTCTCTATTTTTCCAAAACCCAATTAGAAACAGAAATTTAAAGGATTTTCTAAATAGACTCTTCTCTAACCACTCCTTCTGGCATTATTATAATTGTCATTGTTTATATAATTCCTTTTCAACTGTATGTGTGTAACTTCTCTGTTTTTTGAGGCTGTGGAATAAAACATACAGTTAGTGCTCAGGCTTGCCCTAAGGGTGCTGTTAATAGAAAGGAAAAGTGAATTATCACTGATAAAATGGAGGCATTTATGTGTATTTGGGACAGTCCCCTAACATAGTCATTAAGAACATTAATATATTACTGGAATGTCAGCAAAAGAAAGACCTCTAGAGTTGCTAGCTTGTATGTTCCATGCTTGTGGTAACTCCTTCTTCATACACAGTTCCAAATGCAATATTGAACATTTAGGAGAGGTTCCATAGCTCTTAGTTGAAAGACATTTTGAGACTGAGAAGCTAAGGGAGCGCCAACTCTAGCAGCTAATGTCGACATGTTTAGTGTCAGACTTTACTGCACACTGACGTCATCCTTAAGTAGACTCCCATTTGACTTCCCTTCCCAGGCATTTGGGTTTAATTTATGTTCATGTATTCTTGACCTCTGAAGTTTGGATCATTCTATAGGTGATTTCCCCAACTTTTCAGACACAACATTTGAATATAATTTAAAAGAAGCTCAACTGTGCACAGAAACGCTATCCTAGCTTATGAGATTATTAGATAATCAATAATTTCTGATTGCATTTACTTAGTACCTGTTGAGTATGAAGGTGTTCTTCCAGGCTCTGAAGAATGTGAAAGACTAAGAAACTGGTGCTGGAACTCCCTATTGATCTGGAATGCTAACAAACTACTAGGAAAGGGTGCAATTTAAGGAATAAATGAACATGAAAAATATTGCAGAATATAATTGGAATATGACTTACAGAGACAGCAAATGTTAAGGGCTTAGAGGAAATACAAATCTTTCTATCTGAATCTGTTGAGGAAGCTTTTTTTGGATAAGGTTACTGTAAACTGGGTCTTGAATATAATATAGTAACAATTATATTTTAGAGTGGAGGACAATTCAGAGGTATCTCAGGAAGTTAAATGGTCTCAGAAATAATAGTGTTTTGAAGCATTGCTAGACAGATAAGTCAAGGGTCTATTATTTATAGGTTAAGGGTCATTACAAGGTTTTCAGAGGCTTGCCAATGTCAACAAACAACATGATAATGTCTCTTATAAGGGCATAATATTACACTGGGTCTATTATTTGAATTTGGGCTGGAAATTCTTAGTCTTTAAAGCCTGGGTTGCAGAGGTTGGGGGCAGGGTGTCTCAAAAACAGAACATAAAAGACCATTCTAGGCTGAGGTAAGTCTGCAGAGAAGGAAGGAATGGTTTGGGATGAGATTAGGGGTCATGGGAACAGACATTCATGGCAGAAATGCAGGGTTGGATGGCTCCAGCAGGAGGCCTTCTAATAGTGGCTTCATCTTGTGCCCTCTGCCTTCCCAGATGGCTATTGGTTGTCAGGCCAATTTTAACATCAGGGTCAATGTGGCTTAATGATTGCCTTTGTTAAAGTCTTGATGACTTGTTATTTATTTTTAATAAGCATGTCATTCATTATGTTTCTTACCTAAATGTCAAGATGGTGAGGCAGGGAGAGGGCGTTTGCTTTACTTCTCTCTCCTGTCATTACTGTCAAGCAGACATTATTGGAGCCCTGTCTCTTGACCACTGCTCTTGACAGTCTATTCTTGATAAAAGAAACTAAGTACATCTGTAAGTAGGGGAGGAGGAATTAATTTCAATATTATAAAAAAAAAACAGGCTTAATAAAGAACAAATTAAAAAGAGTTAGGAAAAATGAATGCAGGGCTATCTCTAGGTCTGCTAAATTAGGCACTTGCCTCCAGGGACTCTGAATTTATAAACAGATGGGAAGAAAGAGGTGGATTAGCTAATTAGACTAAAAAAGATCCATCCTTTCTAAAAGTCCAGTAGACATTGTCAGATGCTCTTGCTATCAACAGGATGCTAGGCCTGCCTCTCTCATCTGTCTCAGTCATTGCTCAGGCAGTCCATTAGAGGTTGTGTATTCTTATCCATGGTTTCATTTGCATTATCAAATGTGGACTGAGATGATAGGGATATGGGGGTTCCAGCCTAGCCAGTCTTTAAGATCAAACTGAGTTGTGGTTAAGATATTTGAGTACAGCAGGCTTGGTTAACTTTCTCTATAAGAGACAATAAATAAAATATATTTATTCTCATGATATATGTCCAATCACTCTCACATAGCCTGTTGTGTATGGGTGGTGTCTTCACTGGGAATGTAGTTTCTACTACATCATCATAATCACCACCACCACCACCACCACCACCACCACCACCACCACCATCATCATCATCATCATCACCATCAGTGTAGAGAAAACCATGTTGCATCTACAGGTCTGAGTCAGGAGAGAAAATAGAGATGTCCTTGGACATAGAAGAGCCTTTTCTCTGTTCTGTGTGCTGCTCATTCTCCATCCTTCACCTATGGGGATCAGAGTTCATCTGTGACTTCTGTTGGAAACTTGTGTTTTACCTGTGTTCATTGACCTTTTTTGTTTTGTTTTGTTTTGCTTTTTGTTTTTTTTCGAGACAGGGTTTCTCTGTGTAGCCCTGGCTGTCCTAGAACTCACTCTGTAGACCAGGCTGGCCTCGAACTCAGAAATCCGCCTGCCTCTGTCTCCCGAGTGCTGGGATTAAAGGCGTGCACCACCATGCCCGGCTTGTTCATTGACCTTTCATGCTATTTGGTATTGAAGTAAATTCAACACAGAATAACAATAACAAGAACTAACCCTCCCTGAGTGTGTGTCCACATCCCAGAACTCACCTAACTGCCATAAATATGTGCTCATTTTACTCGATAAATTTCAACAAAGAAGGTTATATTTCTCACTTAGCATATGAAGAACCTGAGGTACCAGGAGATTAAATTATTGCCCAGTTTATGAAGCCTATGAACAGTAAGAGTCACTTGGATCTGAATCAATGAAGTCTACCTCTATACTCTACAGTTTCAGTTAAAATGACCTCTTATCAACAGACTACTATAGTTAATACACATGTATATTATTTTAAAACCCCAAATAGTAATTATATTTGCCAGCTCAGTGATAAATTCCAATATGAATGTAGATGTACTAAGTAATAAAATCAGCTATAGAATAGTTCTTCATATTTGAAACTTTCAAAAGCCTTCCTTCTAGTACTCTTATGATTGATTTAATTATTACCAACCATTATTATCTCACTTACTGTGCTACAAAACTATAGAGGTTATTTTTCTTATCTAATGGGACCCTATATCCATTAACCACACTGCTTTCATTGTATTCTTCCCATATTTGGTAATCACATTTCTTTTGTACACTCTTTTGAGATCACATTCAGCTTTTATATGTAAGTGAAAACAGGTAGAATTGGACTTTCTTCACTTTGCTTGGTTATTTAATGTAATGTATTCCATTCAGGTCCCTGCAAAAGACAAGATTCCTTTTTTTAGTGTGTGTGGCTGAAGAATATTCCATTGTTTGTATGGATGTTCATATTTTCCTTATTAATTATTTCATTGATAGGTACATATATTGATTCTCTCTCTTGGCTATTTTGAATTGTGGTAGTACACCTTCAAATATATCTGTTTGCTATGCTGATTGTTCTGTCTTTGTATGTTGTGGTGGTTTGAAAGAGAATGGGATCCAGGAGCTCATATGTGTGAAAGCTTGGTCACTAGGGAGCTATGCTCCTTGAGAGGGATAAGGGGGGTGTGGGTAGGAGAGTGGCTTTGTTGGAGGACATGTGTCAATGGAGGCAGGCTTTACAGTTTTTAGAAAGTCCATGCCAGGCCCAGTGGCTTTTTCTTCCTGCTGAGCCAGATGTAAAACTCTCAGCTTCTTCTCCAGCAGCATGTCTGCTTGAATGGCACCATGCTCTTCATCATGGACAAACTCTCTGAAGTCTTAAGCTAGCCCCAATGAAACGTACCCCTGTAGAAGAGTGTCTCTTGTCAGGGTGTCTCTTCACAGCAATAGAACACTGGATAATACATGTGTAGTCTCAAAACTGGGGCTCCTGAAGCATACCATAGTTCTGTCCACAGATTTTGGAAAGAACTTTTGTTTTCTGTGATGGTTGTAATAACTTATAGCTCCATCAGAGTTCCACTTTTTCCACATCTTCACTAAAATTTGCTTATTTTTAAAAAATTTCCATAGGCATTTTATTAGCTATTTGTATATTCTTCTTGATATATCAGGTCATTTGCTTATTATTAAGTCAAATTTTTCTTTCTGTTGAGGTATTTGTGTTCCTTAAACATTATGGATCCTCTTACATATTCTGCTGGGAACTCTCAGCTTAGATACCTAGTCCATTTTTTTAACTGGATCATTTGTTTTCTAGATACTTTGAGTTCTTTGTATATCATGAATATTAATTCTCTCTCTAATGTATAGCCAATAGAAATTCTCTTCTATTTTGTGGATTTATTCTTCATTTGATTGATTGTACATAGATTTTTAGTTTTATGTATTATTAATTATTGGTTGTAAGATCTAGGCAAATTAAATGTCATTTAGAAAGTGATTTTTATTTACCTGTATCTTGTAGGGTAATACCTATGTTTTCTTTTAGAAGTTTTAGTGTTTCAGGTTTCAAATTGAGGTCTGTGATTCACCTGGTTCTCTTTTGTGCAAGGCGATACATACAGGTCCAATTCCATATTTTTAGACATGGACATCCAGTCTAAGTACCATCTGTTGAAGATGCTATCTTCTCTCCAGTGTTTATTTTGTCTCTGTCAAACACCAGATGTCTGCAGTTACTTGTACTCATATTTGTATCTTCTATTTTATTCCATTGTTCTACACATCTATTTGTGCCAGTATCATATTTATTTTATTACCTTAACCCTACTTTGGTGTCTGCAATACCAAACTCTCTAGTATTCCTTTTGTTTAGGATTGTTTTGGATCTCTTTTTTTTTCATTCTTCAGGTTCCATATAAATATTTTTTTCTATTTCTGTGAACAAGGTTGTTGAGTTTTTTTATTGGAATTTTGCGATTGCATTGCATCTGCAAATTTCTTTTGATAGAATAGTCATTTTCACAATATTTACCTATCCATTCTACCTATGAACACAGGATATGTTCTTAACTTCTAGTGTCCTTTTCCAGCTTTTTCTTCAAAAGTTTGAAGTTTTCATTGTACAAGCCCTTCATTTCCTTGTTATGTTTATTCCTAGATATGTTCTTTTCTTTGAGGCTTTGGAATTCTGTCCATGGTTACCTTCTCTGTATGTTTATTGTTGGTATATAGAGAAGTTACTGATTTGTGCAAGATGATTCTGTATCCTATAAAATGCTGAATTGGTTTATCATTTTTAGTAGTCTCTGGTAAGTTTTTTTTTTTTTTGATTGCTAGAGTATATTATTCTGTTGTCTGCTAACAGATTATTTGACTAATTCTTTTCTTATTTGTATCTCTTTAATTTTTCTTTTCTTGTCTTATTGCTGTGGTCTTAGTTATTCTTACTTCATTGCTATGAAGAGACACCAATGACTATGGAAACACTTATAAAGGACAACATTTAATTGAGGTTGGCTTATAGTTTCAGAGGTTTATAATCATGGCAAGAAGCATAGCATCATACAGGAAGACTGGTTCTGGAGAAGGAGCAGAGAATTCTACATCTTGATCCACTGGCAGCAGAGACTGAGAAACACTTCCTTCAACAAGGCCATACTTACTTCAGCAGGGCCACACCTCCTAATAGTGCCAGCCCCTGTGTGCCTATGGGGGCTATTTTCTTTCAAACCACTATTTTCCATTCTTTGGCCCCCATAGTTTTAGCTATATCATATGCAGGAATGTATTAAGTCCAACATTAAAAGTCCCCATGCTCTATACAGTGCAAAGTCCAAAGTCCTTCTGAGAATCATGGTAATATCTTAACTGTAATCCCTGATAAATTCCAAATATAAAAGCAAATCATGTACTTTCAACACACAATGGTACAGAATATACATTACTATTCTAAAAGGGAAGAAAGGGAGCACTGTAAGGAAATACTGTACCAAAGCAAGACCGAAAATGAGCTGGGCAAATTCAAAACTCTGCATCTCCATGTCTCAGGTCAAAGCACTATTGACATCTCCAATTTCTCTTAGCTTTGTTGACTACAACACAATTCTCTCTTGGGATTGTTCTATTTCCTTTGAGCAGCTGTCCTTGACAGGTATCATATGTGTCTGGCATCTCCAACATATTGGGGTTTCCATGACAATCCAAGCTTCACCTTCACAGCTTCACACAGTGGCCTCTCTAGGCCTCCATGCCAGGACACCCAACACATGCATGACCTCAGTGGCTTTCCTTGGTCACAGAGGGAGATTCCATAACTCCTTTCTTCTATTCTTGAGTCTAAAATTAGAACTATATGACCAACGCTGCTGAGTTCTGCTGCTTGATAGGGATGTAATATGGTTTTCTCATTCAATTACATCTTCACTAGCTTTTTCTTCAATTATTTCCTTCACTGTCCAAACTTGGCTGTCCTGGAACTTGCTCTGTAGACCAGCCTGAACTTGAACTCAGAGATTCACTTGCCTCTGACTCTAGAGTGCTGTGATTAAAGGCATATACCACCACACTTGGACCTAAACTTTTTTTTTTAATAACTTGGAAGCTTATCTGCTTATCCTAAGCAGAATAAATCCATATGCCCTGAGGTCACTACTCCCTTTATTCCATTTAATATCAGGGTTTTCTTTAATTTGTCTCTCTCTTTGAACATGATTTAGGCCTATTCTCCTTCCTGGCACCTCTTTTCTCCTCAAACTGTACATTTTGTATTTTTACTTGCTCATTGCTTATATCCATTACAGATTTCACAAGAGTCAACACAAATAACTAATAATGTTGGAGATGTCAGAGCCTGGGATACCTGTCAAGGAAAGCTGCTAACAGGGAATGGAACTTCATTACAGTGAACACTAATAACATTAATAACCACACGACCGAGTCAATACTAGGATGTTTTGAGATTTCCTCTGTCAACAGAATAAATCCACAACATTTTACTTTAGCCTCAGGGAGACTTTTCAGACAAGGGCAAAAAAGCAGCCACATTCTTAAACAAAAAAAATATCACAAGAGCAGACTCCAGGACACACACTAAAGCTCTGAAACCTCTGAAACCTCTTGAGCCTGGCTTCCACAGTTCAAATTACCCTCAGCATTACAGTAATGTTTCCCTGCTGGTTTCTGTTTTGTATCCCCTCTCTTTCTTTTGGTTGGCTGGCACAAGGGTCTATCAATCTTGTTTATGTTCTCAAAGAATTAGATCTTAGATTCATTGATGCTGTTTTCCCCCCCTCATTTCTGTAGTTGTTTATAGTTTATGAATTTTTGGTTTTTATTATTTCTTTCAGTCTGCTGGTACAGGGCTTGAGTTGATTGGCTTTTTTCCCCCAATTCTTGGTTGCATCATTGAGTCATTTCTTTGTGCTGTCCTGATCTTTTGATGTAGGCACTGAGGGTTATACACTCCCTGTTGAGAACAGTTTTCAGTTGTCCTATAGGTTTTGTTGTGCTGTGTTTTTATTGTTATTTAGTTCTAGGAATATTTTTTATTCCTTCCTTGATTTCTTCTTTGGCCCATTTATCATTCAGTAATGAGTCATTTAATCTCAATGAGTTTATTTCACTTATTGGAATTTTATTTGCTGTTGACTTTAAGCTTTGTTGAATAACAGTGATCAGACTGGTTACATGGAATTACTTCAGTTATTTTTCCCCTGTATTTGTTAAGGTTTATTTCTTGATACATGTTGTCATTTTATAGACACTTCTGTTTTATGCTGAGTAAAATGTATATTCTTTGGTATTTACGTTTAATATTACATATATAGTTATTACATCCATTTGATGTAAGATGTCATTTAGTTTTTATGTTTTTCTGTTTAATTTTTGTTAAGATGACTGGAGAGGTCATGAGATCCTTGTGCAGACAGATAAGCACTAGAGAAACAGAACATAATACAGGCAGACTTTTCTCTTCAATGGAAGAGATGTATACTGTTTTCCTCCTAGAAGGCTGGGAGTGGATGTTGTTAAAGCCTGGTTATCAGTGCTATCTGCAGGGTGGGGCCATCTGGGAAATCTGCTGAATTTCCCAGAGTATTTTGTTTATTCTGGATCCTTCCTCCCAGGTACTTTATCTTTAGTTACATTTCTCAGTCACTAGAATCCATCCTTAGGGGAGATGTTCACTTTATAAACATATATTTTATAGCCTGGTGAACTGTACTTTATCTATATGACTGAGTCCACACCAGATCCTATGCCCTTAAGGTATAGAACCCATATTTGTGGTGGAGGTCTCATGTACTCTGCAAGAGTTTTAGTGTGGTCACGCCTTATGCTGTGTTGTGCACATGGGATTAATATGACTGTTACCAGGAAACTTTTTAAGAAGATTGTACTGTACTTAAATATGTCTTTAAAAAAATTGTACTACAAGTCTGAAATAACACCAACTATGTAAGTTGTGTTGAACTGGATTGGCTTCTTAGTCCATGTAGATCATTATGCTGTTGTCCATGGCATTCCCCAAAACCCCCACAGATGATCTACCTATTGGAAAAAGTGGTACGTTGAAATCACCTTCTATTACTGGCTTTGTGTTAAACGTTAATTCCATTACCATGTGTTTTTGAAACTGGGTGCACCAAAACTTGGTGAATGCATGTTTAGTATTGTGGTCTTTTGATTATCCAATCTCTTGATTAGTGAAGCGTCCTTCTTTTTCTCTTCTGATTAGTTTTAGTTTGAAGTCTAACTTTACCAGGTATTAGGATGGCCCATTTTCTTAGAATATAGTTTTCTATTTTTTTTTTTTTAACATGAAGATGTGGCCTATACTTAAAGCTAAGATGACCTTCTTGAAGACAACAGATAACTTCGTTTTGTTTTTTAATCCATTCAGCTAGCCTGTGTTTTTTGATTGGTGAGTCAATTAATCAAGTCCCTTTTCCAGAGATCTATTTTGAGGGAGTTATTATTACTTTTGGAGGCATTATTTCCATTATTTCACCTTATTTGATTTTTGTTGCTGTTGGCTGGGTTTTTTTTTTTCTTTTTTTTCAAGCTTCCTTTTCTTCTGCTTCAATGTTTATGTATCCAATAGGACAGGAGCCTCTGTCAATTTTACATTGTCTCTTTTGTAGTAAAAAACCATTTGTGGTTGCTATGCTCTTCCTGCCATATTTGCCTTTCATTCCAGGTGGGAACTTCAGTATAGTTTCTGTTCACTGCATATTGAATGCTGAAATATAGTAACAATTTTCTATACTTGCATGATTTCTAGGCTAGTCATTATAAGTCAGATGCTATTCAAGTAACAAATCATAGTGGCTTTTAGACAGCATGAGTATTTTTTTAAAAATGCTATGCTTTAAGTGGTAGGAAATTCCACTTCCTGTAGTCACTAAGGACCTATGCTTATTAAATATCATGCTCCTTCCTCTCTGCAGTAGGTTAGAAGAAAAATTGAGATCCTCAAAGAAAGTTCCCAGAAGTGACGCATGATTGCCCCTGAGTCATTTAAACACTTACCCAATTAGCTGAAAAGGAGACAGAAAACATAGCGATGTCAAATGTTCTTTTAAAAATTATTTATTTTATTTTGTATTTATGACTATGTGTATGAGTATGAGCATGTGCATGTGCATGTGGATGCTCACAAAGGCCAGAAGAACGGCATTAGATCCCCTGGAGCTGTAACTATGGATGGTTGTGGATGCTGGGAACCTAGCTCTGGTCCTATGCAAGAACAGGAAGTCCTTCTTACCACTGAGGCATCTCTCCAGCTCCAGTGTTTTGGATAAATGTAAGCCTTTCTGGTCTTTCATTTCATAAGTGTCAATGCATTTTCATATGTAATTGGTCATTTAACCTTCATTTAACCTCTTTAGAATGTCAAAGTGTGCATGCTTATCTGTAGTTTACAGACACAGAAGTTGCTAAATTAGAAGAGAATTTGGTGATCTGACCAAGAGTAGTGAGAAGATCACTATTTTTGTCTTCAAATACATTTTTGGTCTAAAATTGGCTTCTGTTGCTAATTTGTAGCAGATTGCTTAACCCTTTGCTTCCCATTACTAATCTCTACAATGTGAAGAAATTCCTAATGCTTACACCCATCAAAAAGATGGATGAAAGGGTGCATAAATTAGTTCACATTATGCCTGACCCATGCAATAGGTTTAATTAAATGATAAGTCAGTAAAACATCTTTCTCATGGTTTCACAGTTGTTGGGCACAGGTTTGAGAAAGGCATTCTTGTCTCTGGTTTGGGTGTCTTCTCTCACTGTCAATAACTGCTATGTACTGAGAACCTTCCAAGGGAAGCACAGGAGATAGTGTCTACGTACAGCAGATATGGGGTATGTATATGTGAAATTATGACAGACTAGTGTGTAGGTGCTCCTTCTAGAATGAAGCAGTGCTAGTGTACACTTAGCCATTTAGCAAGGAATCTATGTGGCTTGAGACACAGATTCTAGAGGAATTTGTCTGTGCTATTGTCTTCTCAGGTAAGGGGCTATCCATAGACATATCCCTCACTACATCTCTTTATGTATACAAGATTAGGAACACCATATACAGTGGCTTCTCATAGCTATAATTGTCTTTACAGTGTTTCCACAAGCTTTCTCCCTCGCCAAACATCCTGGTCCATTAGTTGTTTTGGTCACTGTGTTAGAATGCCTGACAGAGACGACTTTAGTGAGGGGGGCTTTATTTTGCTCAGTTTTGGAGGGTTCATCACAACAGGAATAATACAGGAGTGTAACTGATGTCATGGTGGCCATAAGGCAAAGACAAGCAAGTGCTGACACACTTTGGTTTGGCCGCTTTCTTCTTTTAATTTGCCAGGCTCCTTACCCAGCGAACGGTACCCCTCTGATCCAGGTGACACTATTCCCTAAATAACCCCCTGGCAACTCTTCAGATGAACAGAGACGTATGCTTCCATTTTCTCCCTGATTTAAAAACAGTCAAATTGACAATGAAGACAGGCTATCTTAAATCTCTCCTGGATATCTGTGTGGACATAACCAGCAAGCCTGCCATCTCCAGATTTGTATTCTTCATTTTCTTTTCTCATGCTCAACCATTCAGTTCGATTAGTCTAGTAATTCATATGGTTGTCTTCAGGTCTTACTGGAGTGATTGAAGTCATTTTAAAGGTCTCTGTTTCTTTTTGCCAAGATGGTACCAATTTCTGAACATGTTACTTCCTCTCGTAATGTATTTACCTCAGGCTTATCTAGTCCCCATTTTGCAAAAACACTCTTGTTCAAACTACCAAATAACATTTGTCTTCTACTCACTCCTGCTCTGTACTTGTCACATGCATTCTCACAGTGCAGGCTGGAGGGATTTTCATGACTGCAAATCTCTCTCCGTTCCTTTAGAGACCCCCAGTGGCACCAAAAAGCTGCTTAGAATTAAATGTCATGTTGTTTTTGCTATATTGTTATATCAGATCCAGCTTTCCCCTTACCTTAATTCTCCGAGTGCCTACAGATTCAGCATCCTCTCTTGCTGAATCAAAATATCTGTAGTTTTCTAAGCCCAACCATTTATGCTATGCTTTAGTGCCTTTGATCTCTGTAACTTTGCCTTAAATGTCTTTTTCTGGTGCTTCTGACTCCTGCTTGACCTTTAAGACTCAGTCCAAGAAATAATCAATCCCTGTTTTGTTCTAAGGTCTTCCTCTATTACCTTTGAACACTCATTTATCACCTGTCCTATAATTTTCTATGTAGTTGTCTTCTCCCACCATTGACTAGTAGAGAGCTTTTTTGTTTGTTTTTCTTTTTCATACTGGTTGAAGTAAACAGGGACCACCCCATTCATTTCAAGTTCTAAGATTGGGAAAATAAGGAAGAATACACAGACTCATTTTTCTTGTTGGAGTACTGGAATATTCTGTATTTAAGTTGCAATAAATGAATGTTTAAAATATACTCCTATGGATTATACTTAATTATATTACTCATTTGTGACCTAGACACATCCCCATTTCTCCTTCTCCTTTTAACTTAATCCTTTGTTTTACTCTGCTAATGATTTATAGTTGTGTGGTTTTGGCTTATTCAAAGCTGTCATTAGCTTTGGATTCATCTGTCTCCTGGCATTTGATCATCATTTACTCCTGGTAAATGGAGAAACACTCCTGGTGTGTCTCTTATACTGTTTCTATTTGTGGCATACATATCTTTGTTTCCTATACTAAATGTCCTTGGTAATAGTGTTCACACATTATTTTTTAAACTGATGATCCCTGTCTCATATCAGATAATTGAAGACTTCTCTCAGTTCAATCACCTAGATACAGGGTAAGAAACTGAGGATAGAAACCATAACCACCTTTATAAGAATCAAGTGTCTTATTAAGCCCAGAAGCTCAGAATACCCAAGATACAATTTGCAAAACAAATGGAACTCAACAAGAAGGAAGACCAAAGTGTGGATACTTCAATCCTTCTTAGAGGGGTAACAAAATATCCATGGAAGGAGTTACAGAGACAAAGTGTGGAGCAGAGACTGAAGGAATAACCATTCAGAGATTGTCCCACCTGAGGATCCATCCAATATACAACCAACCACCAAACTCAGACACAATTGTGGATGCCAACAAGATGTTTGCTAACAGGAGCCTGACGTAGCTATCTCCTGAGAAGCTCTGCCAGTGCCTGACAAATACAGAAGTGCATGCTCAAGCCATCCATTGGATGGAGCACACGTTCCCCAATGAAGGAGCTAAAGTATCCAAGGAGCTGAAGGGGTTTGCAGTCCCATAGGAGGAAAACCATATGAACTAATCAGTACCCCCAGAACTCCTTGTGCCTAAACCACCAACCAAAGAAAACACATGGAGGAACATATGGCTATAGATGCATATGTACCAGAGGATGGCCTTGTTGGTCATCAATGGGAGGAAAGGCCCTTGGTCCTGTGAAGGTTCTATGCCCCAGTATAGGTGACTGCCAGGGCCAGGAAACAGGAGTTGGTGGGTTGGTGAGCAGGGGGAGGGGGGAGTAAAAAGGGGGTTTTGGAGGGGAAATCAGGAAAGGAGATAACATTTGAAATGTAAATAAAGAAAATATATAATAAAAAAAGAGGAAATAATAAAAACCAAGTGTCCTTCAGCACAGGCTTATAGGCATGGCAAGGACCATAAGACTTGGCAGAATGAAGAGTTGATTCACATACTACTCAGCATCCAGGACATGGTGGGTTGTTTTGTTTTGTTTTGTTTTTCGAGACAGGGTTTCTCTGTGTAGCCCTGGATGTCCTGGAACTCACTTTGTAGACCAGGCTAGCCTTGAACTCAGAAATCCGCCTGCCTCTGTCTCCCAAGTGCTGGGATTAAAGGCGTGCGACACCACTGCCCAGCCAGCACATGTTTTAATAACTATTAAAAGTGTAAGTTATTTTATGCTGGAAAATTATAACAAGACTAGGCTGAAGGCAGGCAGACATAGGGAGGTGAGACACTCCTAAATTAACTTGGGAGGGAATAAGTAGAAGAAAATCCCACATTTCAGGCAATTTTCTAGGATTTTGGTTACCAGTCTTACAATGTGCTCATGCTAGTAGTCATATACTCAATGACCTTCCTTGCTGATGGAGAAATTTGACAGTTTCTAGAAAGAAGCACATCATCTTTCCCTAATGATGTATGCCTAAACTTCTCAGAGTGCCTAAACTGTCTTCAACACATATATTTTGTTTTAGCTAGACTCTGGATCTAAGTATTATGTTGATAAAACAATGATAACAGTAGAATAACTTTATTGTTCATGACTTTTACTCCATGGCTGAATAGGTTATACTCTCTACTTGGTCTATTCACGGCACTACGCTGAAGAGAGGAGGGACCAGTTGACCATGGAAGTCCAGTTAAGGTTGTTACTACAGCAGAAGCCAAAGGCGAGGTGACCCAGCATCACAAATGATCTGCCTATTTTCAAATGTCAATATCTTTTAGGCCTTTTTGAAAAGGTTGATGTAATTGGACAATTGAGGCAATTATTGGAGCCATTGGGTTAACAACAGCACCTGTGTTTCAATTTTTTCTTTTTGGGCTGTTTTAGGTATGAACATTCACGAATCTTTCTGAGCTGATAGTTGACCAGAAAATGCTGCCACAAAATGAAGATTGAGTTGGGATTATTGGAGCCAACTTTAGTTTTTGTTTTGGGATAATCTCCATAATTTTTGTCTGCATCATCCTGGTACCGCAGATTATTGGATGTGTAGAGGAATTCCCTTCATCTCACTGGGTCCTGGCTGTATTGAATGTATTTTAAAAAGAACATGGAAGGGTTGTATAAAGCTAGAGACCTCATCAAAACACACCAGAGCATCCTCTTCTGTATTTGTCAGGCACTGACAGAGCCTCACAGGAGACAGCTTTATCAGGCTCCTGTCAGTAAACTTTTGTTGGCATCCACAATAGTGTCTGGGTTTGGTGATTATATATGGGATGGATCCCCAGGTGGGGCAGTCTCTGGAAGGTCATTCCTTCAGTCTCTACTCCAAACTTTGTCTCTGTAACTCCTTCTCTGGTTATTTTGTTCCCCCTTCTAAGAAGGATTGAAGTATCTACACTTTGGTCTTCCTTCTTCTTGAGCTTCATGTGTTTGGGGAATTGTATCTTGGGTATTCTGAGCTTCTGGGCTAATATCCACGTATCAACGAATGCATGCCATGTGGGTTCCTTTGTGACTGGGTTACCTCACTTCGGATGATATCCTCCAGATCCATCCATTTGTCTAAGAATTTCATAAATTCATTGTTTTAATAGCTGCATAGTGCTCCATTGTATAAATGTACCACATTTTTNCTTCTTCTTCTTCTTCTTCTTCTTCTTCGTTTTCTTCATTTACATTTCAAGTGCTATCCCATAAGTCCCCTATACCCTTCCCCCACCCTGCTCCCCTACCCACCCACTCCCACTTCTTGGCCCTGGCATTCCCCTGTACTGGGGCATTGCTAGACCAAGGGATCTCTCTTCCCAATAATGGCCAACTAGGCCATCTTCTAATACATATGCAGCTAGAGACACAAGCTCTGGAGTTCTGATTAGTTCATATTGTTGTACCATCTATAGGGTTGCAGACCCCTACAGCTCTTGGATTTTCTCTCTAGCTCCTACATTGGGGACCGTGTGTTCCACCCTATAGATGACCATGAGCATCCACTTCTGTATTTGTCAGGGTCTGTCAAAGCCTCACATGAGACAGCTATATCAGGGTCCTTTCAGCAAAATCCTGCTGGCGTATGCAGTAGTGTCTGCATTTGGTGGCTGATTATGTGATGGACCACCCTGGTGGGGCAGTCTCTGGATGGTCCATCCTTTCATCTTAGCTCTAAACTTTGTCTCTACAACTCCTTCCATGTATATTTTATTCCCTATTCTAGGGAGGAATGAAGTATCCACACGTTGGTCTTCTTTCTTGATTTTCTTGTGTTTTGGAAGTTGTATCTTCCTTCCTCTGCTTCTATGAGGGTGTTCCTCCACCCACCCACTCTCACCTCCCTGCCCTCCATTTCCCTACACTGGGGCATCTATCAAGCCTTCATAAGACCAAGGACCTTGCCTCCCATTGATGCCTGACAAGGCCATCCTCTGCTACATATGCAGCTGGAGCCATGTGTACTGCTCTGCTGATGGCTTAGTTACTGGGAGTTCTGGGGGATCTGGTTGGTGCATATTGTTGTTCTTCCTATGGGGTTGCAAACCCCTTCAACTCCTCCAGTCCTTTCTCTAACTCCTCTATTGGGGAACCCACGCTCAGTCCAACAGTTGGCTGTGAACTGTGGATGTTCACAGTATGCTGCTTCCTTTTATGGAATATACTGTGGTCTCCTTCCTCAAAAATTTCATGTCAAAGTCTTAATACTGAGTCCCTCAGGATGTCATCATATTTTCATGTTACATTCTTTTAAAAGGGGAGTAGTTAAAATGAGGCCTCTGAGGTGGGAACTTGGACCATTTTAAATGAGATTCTTATAATAAAGAGAGAAACAGAAATGTGTGTGTACAAAGCAAAGAGAACTTGAGGACCCAGCAAGAGGGTAGCCATCTGCAAGATACAAAGAGGGACCTCAGGGGCAGCAGCTTTGTCAAAGTGATACTGGGTTTCCCAACCTCCTGTATTGTGAGAAAATAAGTTTCTGTCGTTTTCACCATTCACTTTGTGCTGTTCTCATTGGGTAGGCTGAGCAGACCAGTATACAGGACCCACCATGGTGGTTTTGTTATGGTAAAGATTGTGCACAATGGACAGAATGGAAGGAAGGTAGTCTTAATAACTGACTGCCCAACAGAAAGAGCACCAGTAGGAGTTTAGGTACTTTTGAAGCTAAATGTTATTTACTTGCCCATGGGGTCGGAGTTTTCTTTCTTTCTTTCTTTCTTTCTTTCTTTCTTTCTTTCTTTCTTTCTTTCTTTCTTTCTTTCTTTCCTTCCTTCTTCTTTCTTTCTTTCTTTCTTTCTTTCTTTCTTTCTTTCTTTCTTCCTTCCTTCCTTCCTTCCTTCCTTCCTTCCTTCCTTCCTTCCTTCCTTTCTTTCCTTATTTCTTTTATTGTTGGGTATAACTAGATATCTCACAGAGCTCAACAGAAAATATGTAATGTTGACAAGGATGCCACACAGGGAGAAAGTAATGAAGAGACTGGAACAGAGCCACATACTGTGGGATCCCCAGAAACCTATGAGAGAGCCTTTAAGGGTGGGAAATGATCCACTCTAATTGGATGCTGCCTCTTCAACCAATTGGTTTTTCTTTTCTTTTCTTTTCTTTTCTTTTCTTTTTCTTTTTTCTTTTTCTTTTTCTTAAACATGATAAAAAAAACCTCCATGGTATTATTTCTTTAATATAAATACAAGCCCATATTTAATCATACAAACCCATATTTGGAAAAGTTTAGGTAGACTTAGAATGCGTTACATTTCCTCCTGATTCCTAAGGTTTCTCTGAGTCCAAAAATAACATTTGCAAATGACTGATCTTCAAGCTATCATAATCTCTCCCCATCACATAATCATTCTACACTTAAACCAAATCTTCTGCACTTTAGTGATTAGATCTTTTCACACACCCCCTTTAATTTATAAGCAAAATTGATTCTTTGAATCAATATCCCCAGGGGCAGCAGAACCTCTGCTGCTGGTAGAGCATGAGATGTCCCGTCTGAATGTTAATTGTTGCGTCTCCTGTCTCCTGGAGCAGGATGCTGCTCTGGAGTTAAGAGCCAAAATCTGGCCACATGTCAAAATCTATAGCAACACAACAGAGTTATTTTTCTCTAGACCCCAAATAAAAGGAGATTAATCACATTTGTCTCCATCACTACCTTCTCAAGAGAATGTTTTTCTCTTTTAAAAAGCTGTGTGTTGACTTCAGCTTTGAAGGCCATGGAGCATGATGAAGGATGATTGAAGGATTTGAGAATGCCTAGGAAGATGCTCTGTGCTTTGGGTTCTTGCTATGCAGGTCTGATCATTCTCCCTTCATGGTGCTTCTCCTTTCTCTGTGCTTCTCCTCTCTCTGTGCTTCTCTCTTCTCATTGCCCTTCAGTACAGCAAACCAGGAGATAGCCGTCATCATTAAGGCTTGTGGCCTTTCCAAGTGTGGTCTCCAGCATAGCAGCCACAGTTCCTGAGAAATTTTTCGAAATCCGTGTCCTCAGTCTCCACCCAGACTCAGTGTTCTAAAATTTTCAGCTAGAACAGGTCATCTATATTGCCAAGCCATTGGGTAATTCTGATCTAGCTGGCGAGCTGTTATTTTAACAGCTTACATGGGGGAATATTTTCTTGAGGTTTCTGAAAATCAATTTCTACAGTCATTTCTTCTCCTTGCCCAAACCTTACCAGCCCCTGAAAGATTCAGACAGATTACAGTCAACCTTCTCCTTATAGTAAGATATGCTGTTTGTAACGTTTAACTCTCACACCACTGCAGTTCTTGACCTTCCTCATATGCTGACAATGATCAATAGAGATAAGAATGTATGCTACTTAAGACTAGCAATTAAGTATCTAATTTTCATAATGTAAGTTTTTTGTTTCTCATTTACCTTGTCCCCAGAATGCCTACCAATAAATTTGAATGTTAAGCTCTTTCCATAGAAATGGTTCTTTAGAGGTTCTTGTTTGTGCCAGAAACCAACTTTTTTTTTTTTTAACAAACATTATTCTACTGGTGCTGGAAACAGCCTACCGTGTTGACGAAAAATATAAATCATAATAAAGTTAAATAACATTTCAAGTTCATCCTAGGACAGAGTTGTAGCCTGAACAAACTCCCTACTAAGCACTGGTAACTGGATAAAGAATAAATAATTGTTAAATAAGCTTAAAGGAGCTGTTCAGTTTAGCGAATCTGAGTGTTATAGCTAGACTTTCCTGTTATATGGGTGTAAATTAGAAACACAGATGAAGAGAGAAACTTGATGCCGTTAGCATATCATTATTATAATTTTCACCTGCCTTAGTCAGGCATGTTAAATCTTTAACGGAGGTACTGGAATGGCAACAAGTGAATCATGGTCTCTTACCTGATGTTTTTGGTTGTGATAGAACACAGCCAGATAATGAAGGTTGAAAGTTTAATCTGTTGGAGAAAAAACCTTAATGCTTCTCATAGTATTGCCAACCAGCTGTTGGCAGTTCTTTTGATGTATTCAGATGCAAGACATAAACTAGCAAAGGAAACTTCCTTGGTGTTGGTGGTTCCAGACTCCTGAGTACCAAGGATATGGGGTGAACTCTAGTCTCAGATGCTCATGGACAGTAGGTTCAGTAAAGTAGAGGTTAAGCCAAGGTCCATACCCAGAGCAGAGGCTTACTGCTCTGGGTCTTAAGTGTCATAGTCCTGAAACAGGCACTTAGAAGATACATTTGCTAAATAGCACGCAGTCCTCACTTCATCCCATAAAGTAACTAAAAGCAGGATAAAAGCCTCACTTCCTCTTCATTTTATGGCTGCCTCCTCTACTTTAGCTGAAGGTACATAGATAATTCACGGCCCTTAACCTTTCCTCTTAGATCACCTAAAATTCTCAGAGTAGCAAAACATCTCAGGATAGACCACTCCCAAGATGAGGACAATTATCCCCCATGGAAGAGAAGTAATTTTGTAGGAACAAGATCTCCCCTAACAGCGATCATGATAACAAATTTCTGCAGACCATTTTCCAGAACCTGAGCTGCAACAATGGCCAGCAAAGCACAGCTAGATCAGGACTTGTTAACTCAGCATGCCCTCCCTTTCCCTGATTCTCCCTCTATTTAAGGCAAAACTCATGACTATACCAAGAAGATATAATTAGGGATCATTGGACCCCTTTACCCATTCTTCCAAATGTAACTAAATTGAATAGCTCTCCTTTTTTACTTTTAGCTGGTGCTTGTACCTTTAAATGGCATTTGGGTAAGGGGTAGACAAGCTTGGTTTTTCAGGGAGTCTGAAAACTCAAATTATAGCCCTGTACTCTGCAAACCATGATCCATGGCTCATGACAGCCAGCATTGGCAGTAGCAGACAGTGGCCAGTATTATGGATTTCGAGCCCTGTGTGTTAGAACCCTCAGTAGTAAGTGTTGAAGACCTCTAACACCAGCTAATATTGGACAGCTACAAAGTGCTGTATTGAGTGCCTTAGTCTTTAGGTCGTGGTGGTTCACTTAACTTATTCCACTCTTCTTGTCGCTAGCTTCCTTTGTTCCCACAGTCAGTGTCTGCCCCCAGTCATTTGAGGGAACACTTTTGCCACCTTGTGCTTGAAGCTGATGATCCTGCTATGGTTCTGCTGTTCTCTTGCCTTTATGGAACCATCTCAGCCCCTTTTCCTCCTGATAAAGATAACAAGCAGTAAAGAACAAGCCACTTGGGAGAAGCTTTTGCTTGGCCTTCATGTTGCAACCTGGGAGAGGTTCAGGAGGATGGCTCTGGCTGTTTCTAAACATAAGCCTGATCATTTAGCCGGGGGTTGGGGGGAGCATGACATAAGTGTGACATGCAATGTGGGCGATCGAATTTGGATCAATCACAGCATAAACTCTAACGCCATGACTCACAGGTTTTTGTGTTGTGCTAAGCATGAGCTTGGCACTGAGTCACAGGTGAAAATGACCCCTTTTTGGCCTGACAGAATAGTTACTTGTTGAGCAGGGTCAACAAGCATTCACAGAGGTTTGTCTTGTAGTACCAGGGAAGGGTTACATCCACTAAAAATGAACAGAAGAGTTTTCTGATGCAAATCACAACGGCAGGGTCTTTATTTGAGCTAGCTCGGGCCCTCGATGCACTGGCATCACGCAGGACAGTGTTTGATGGAGAGAAGAGCCCTGAACATCTATCAAGGCAAGGCTTTTAGAAAATAGCAAGTGAAGGAGGGGTGTGTGTGTGTAAACATCTAGTTGGAGAGCTACTATGGCCTTTAGCATGATTGGCTGGTGCTGGGAATCAAACTGTAGACTTAAGTGCTGCATCCCTCTGCATTGGTGGTCATTAGGCAATGGGGCTTGTAACCTGGGGTTGCAGGTTTGTTTGGAGTGTAACCTTGAGACACTGATCTTGTTGACGTTAGTCAAGAGATTGGAGCTACTCTCAGGTTTTGTTGGGGGTGGGGGTGGGGTGGGGCAGGCAACTTGGAAACTAATGCTAGTTACCAGCATGTTAGTTTACCTGAATTCAAAACTCAGGTCAGGTTCTCTAAAAAGGAGTCTGAACTTAAAAAGATTTGGCCTCTCAGTCTTATGAAGGCATCTTTGAAAGTATGTGTCTGGAGTGGTTGTTCCTAGAACAAGAGGTCCTGAAGCAGACATCACAATTAGTGTAATGAGTCTGTGTAATGACAGCAGTATCATCAGAGAGATTGAGAACATTCAAAGCATAATGATCCTTGTATGTATGTTTTCTGGCTGACTGTTTGGCATTGGGTAACAAACTGGTGTTACCATTCCTGAGGAAGACCGTTTCTTCCACTCTCAGCATGCCTTTGTTGCCTGTAGTTCCTTGTGAAGGTTGAGGTCTCTTAGGCTTCAGCCTACATTTTGCCGTGTACATTGTTCTTGCTCAGCTAATGTTCAGACAGTCTGAGCAGGTGGTATTCACATACTTAAGAATATATACATAATATCACTGTGAGTAAAAAAGAGGTCATAAATATAAGTGAGAAAAAAAAGAGGGTTTTAGAAGGAAGATAGCAGAGAGGAAATAATATAATTATATTATAATCTCCAAATAAGAGAAATAATAAAAAACACCTTACATGTTTGAAATTGTCAAAGAGTAAATTAGGAATATCTTTAAGGATAAAAATATTATTGTATTAAGATTAAATAAATAGAACAAAAGAATTCAAAGCAGTTGGGAAGTTATGGATGAAGCTTAGTTGTGAGGACAACTTCGTTTAGTGCCCGGGTAGTGTTAGTGAACATCAAAGGACCAGACAGGAGCCAAAGCCAATCCAATGTAACCACACCAGGGCTTTTATTGATCTAGCTCAGGCCCCTCAGCCCACACTGACATGCAGAATAGTCTTGGTGGAGAGGAGCCTTGAACATCTGTCCAGGTAAAGTTTTAATAGAAAGCAGCAACAGGTGGGGAGGGCCTTCGTGTTTCTAGCATGGCAAGCACCTAACTGGAGTGCTACTATGCACTGCTTTAGCATATCTAGCTGGTGCTGGGAATCATATCATAAACTTAATTTCTGCTTCCTTCTGCATTGGTGGTTGTTAAGCAGGAGACAGGCTTGTTAGGGAGTAACCTGAAGATGATGGATGTGTTGGAGTTAGCCTAGAAACTGGAGCTAGGCTTGGGTTTTTTGTTTTTATTTTTTGTGTGTGTGGGGGTGGTGGTTAACTTGGAAACTAATGCTAGGTACCGGCCTGTTAGTTTACCTGAATTCAAACTTAGCTCAGGTGCTCAAAAATGGAGTCTGAACTTAAAAGATTTGATCTCTCATTATTCAGCTATGAAAGGCAATCAAGAATACCAGAAGGGTCTTCCAGCTACGTTTAAATTAAATGAACTGCTCAATGGTGGCACTCACCCTTTCACAAAAACAAAAGCAACAGCAACAACAAAAACACCAAAGCTCAACACAGAACACATCCTCAGTGCTATTCAGCAATGTTTAAGACATGGCTAAATATCTAACTCTTGGGAAGAGTTAGGTCCTTTTGGTCTGTCTCGATAAAGCTTCACTTGATGAAAGGGCTTCATTAACAATATTGTCGTAGCTCATGTTAACTTTGTTCTTCTACGAAGTGGGGAATGACTTTACCTTGATTTCAGTTTCTCATCAGAGCAATTCCTCTGAAAACGATATGAGCTATCACCATGCCCTTGGCTGCTTTCCAGAACTTGGAAGTACAACCCTATTGCTTAAGACCACCACACCTTTGAGATATAGGACTCAGAGAACAGGAGTTGGCGCTGATGCGGAAGCTTCCTCCCTGTGTATCAGATTTCGTAGCATTAGAATGAGCTCTGTAAGCTACCAAAAGAGAGGAGCAATCAGTTGTCCCACCTAGATATAAATCCTGTGAGCCACAATGGCTGGACCAGGAAGATATCTCAAATGATGTAGCCGTGGCACAATCGATGGGAACGAATAGCTGACGATTTGGACTTAAGGCCCACTCAGTAGGAGGAAATGTGTGCCTATCAGTATATATGTAGCTAACTTTTCACGGCTGAAGAAGTTCTAGACCCAAGAGGAGATCATATTACTACCAGTTTTCTAAACCAGTATATTTGTGGCTGTATTCTGAATATTTAAAAAACTACTTTTATTAATTATTTGAGAATATCATACAACATGCAGGCCCATCCCCCCTCCCCTAAGTCACTCTCTACTCCTTGTCTCCCCGTCCTTTTTGAGATGTTCTTGCAGTAGATGTCTTAGTCCTTGGGCTCTTGATAATATTCTTGCTCTCCCCACCAGCACTTCTCTGTTGTTCCCTGAACCTTAAGTTTGCAGGGCTGTGCTGCCAATGAAGTAAGTGGTAGGCCACCACCACAGTCAGTTTACCTCTGCATTTTGGCCAGTTGTGGATTTCTGTAATGATTTGTCTTCTATAAACGCCTGTCTTTATACCCACAGGTAAGTGTAGCTTTCATTACTCACCAAAGAAGCTTTCATTAGTTAATTTATTTATTTATCTATTTATTTATTTAATAATGGATGGAGACTATTACAGAGATCTCCAACTGGTTGAAATGCAGAGAATAAAGGGTTGCAGGGTGGCCAACCTTAACTGATGCACCCGCAATGCAGCCTCTATAGTTAAGGCTGAAATGACTTTGCAGAAAATGAGGTAGAAAGATGTTAAAAGCCAGAGGCCTAGAATATCTGTTGGTAGATAGTCTCCCCTAGACATTACAGGGAATCTACATTCCTGGAATCTCAGAAATATTGCTGCCTAAATGAGACCAACATAAATGTCAACAGCAGTTAACATCGCAAAGTAGAAAGGGTAAACAAAGCAGAGTCCCACAAATTTCTACTCCTAGAGGAAGGGTGGCAGGTATCCAGCTGCAGCTGAGAGTGAGAGCCAGTGTCCTGCAGGGACAAGCTCCCGCATAAGGTCTTCAATCTCAAGTGTTCAGCTTAGAAACTCCGTATTCTGAATGAGCAATACTAAATGGATTCCACAGATTGTATAGACATGCGTACACATATGTATGTATATGTAGGTAACAATAATACTTCTTAAAAACAGAAACCACAAATGTTGGAGGGGTGGGCATGAAAGGAATCAAGGTGGGATGAAGGGGCTGAAATGAGGTAGACATAGCGCTCATTTGACTAAGTTCTAAAAAAACGATAAAAGGAACGTGAAAAATAGTAAAGAATGCTTGAATATGTGAAAAATACTGACTCTGGGTTAAAGATATAAATGATTTGGGGACTGGGACATGACTAAGTAATAGAAGTGCATGTATGTGCATCTATATACATACACATATGCACACAGATAAGAGAAGTTATGGGGACTAATTTCTGTTCATCAAAGTACAGAATTACAGAAGATGCTGTGATCCACTGGGCACAAGGATTCTTAATTGAATGGCACAGATGTTCCAATCTGTTCTTGCCTTCTCTATCTGGGAGACTGTGTGTCTGCCTCACTGATGTCATTTCTTCTCTTCATGCTTGTATGGTGGTGAAACACATCTCCCTGACCTGTTGGTCTGTTAGATTAACAAGGACAATTCTGGGAGTTGGAGGAAAGCCACGAATGAGACACATCTGCTAGAGCCACCTTGTTCTGTTGAGTTCTGCAATGACGAAATGTCTTTGAGCCTCCCTGGACCTTAGTTTCCCAATCTGTACCATGAAAACCATAACCTAGCTACTGTCTAGGTAGATCTGGGCTATCTGCTTTAAGGAATAGACACCATTTTTTGAGAATGGCATTAGAAAGAATCAAACAAACAATTGAAGTCTCGGATGTCACTGTCAAGATTGTTCCCAAAGGACCAGTCCTTGTCTGATCTAAGGTAACCCTCCTCATCAGTTAACTAGAGCTGTGTTCTGTGACCCAGTGATTAATTACAAGGGCCTTAGCTAAGGGAAAGGGCAGGGATTTTGCACGTTTTTATCTATAGTTATTTAAATAAGATTTTTGATGTACTTTAAATGACATGTAATTTTACCTAAGTTTGTAAACATGATCCTAACCATGTTTTGTAATTTTTACTTCCCAGTTTTGTTTATTTGATTTCCCATCCAATAGCCACACACATATGCACATCTTTTCCCAGCAACCTTCAAGGCCATCAGACATGTGTCTCCTGGATATTCCTTTCCTTTATATAAGAACCCAATAAAACCACATATCCACAAAAGTATGTATTGTTTTTTTTTTCCTTCCTTTTGAGCCTATTTGGAGTTAAATAGGACAGACACCATTTCACTACATCTCCCTTCTCAGCAATGTATCATGACATCTCACATGCAATGGCCTTAATTCCTTCTCCAAATGAATCCACAGAGCTCTATAGTGGGTAGGTCGCAGACATCATTATGTGTTCTTTTGTTACCAAGCATATAATGTATTTCCATTTTCTAACAATTTTGTAGGTTTCAGGAGGAATTTGGAGGTTCTCTGCTGAAAACAGTTGTATTGTAACTGTTATTTAGGTTGTTTTTCCACAGCCAAAGCTATTTAAGTTTTGTCTGAAGTCTGAAATGTTTTCTCATTTTTTCCCATATTTACCAAAATAGGACATGTGATCAAATCTTTTAATTTTTTTCAGACTTGTGTAAAATGACAATTTATAGTTGACTTTACTCTTTCATCTACATGGGCATCTTATCATGTGGTTGTAGGATATTTTGAATTTTATTCACACACCGTTCATTTATATCTTTTATCTATGTCATTTTTCCTTGGAATATGAGTGGATTCTTGAAATAATAAGATAATTGCCTGTTTTTTACACTGGTTACATTTCTCCCTAGATATTTAAGAAGAAATGCTGGAAATGATTTGATATTTAGCGATGATATCTATTTTATTCATGTTGATATGTCCTTTGAGTATATGTAATGAATACTCTCCATATGATATTTCCTTTATTTTTAATTTTAATTTTTTTCTTTAAAATACAGGGCTCTAATGGTATAACCTTTTCTTTCCTGATTCTATACTATTTACAGGACAGGAAAGCCCATTCCATTTACTTCTATCAAATCTCAACACTTAATTTTACGAGTGCTTCCTTAAATAGGATATAACTAGCGGTTGCTTTTTAGACCACCTGACAGTTTTAATGGGATAGTTGAGTAGTTTTCCACTTAGCACTGTAGCTTTGTGTTTGATTTTACTTTTTTTTCTAGACCACAGGTTTTTAATCTCTGCACTGCTGATATTTATCAGTATGGGTCTATGCACAGGGCTCTCCAACGTAGTGCAGCATGTTTAGAAGCATCTCTGGCATCTTTAAGTAAAAAGCTCATATCATTTTCTACTCTATAAGTCATGACAGTCAAAAATTTCTCCAGCCATGGCCCAATGTACCCTGCTGAGAGATGTCTGCCTTGCCTGGCATCCTTCACTTTCTAGCACTTTGGTCCTTTTCCACATCTGATGGTTCTCTGCACATAAATTGTTCTGGGTATCTATTCCAGGCAAACTTATGTCTGCTGGGTATGGCTGGAGGGATCAGTCCCTGGTTTACTCCAACTGGGCCCTCTTACATGGGAATTTTAGTGTTAAACCTGAGGAAGTCTTCAGAAAATGGAGATGAGCTGAATGTGCCTCTTAACTGCCATTCCATAGGGCCATGTCAAAGAGGTACATCTAGCACAGAAAGTGTTGCCATTTTTTATGTTGTTTGTCCAGTTAAAGTGTCCTCGTCTCAGTACATTCTGAGCTCAGTGAAAGTACATGAAAAACCCCAAGAAAGGTATATCTGAGAGTCATAATAAAACCATCTGATAACTTTGTAGCATATCCTATTTCTTGTAGCTGTATCTCTCTAGTAGCATTTATTTTCTGCCATAGTTTATTCTTAATTTTAAAACTTGCTGTTTATTTTTCTCTCCAGGCATTTTCCTCTGGGGCAAACTCATGCCAAGTATATGTTCTGTTCCTGTTTCCCTTTGAGTATCTTTATTTCATATGAAAGGTGAACTACAACTTATGTGTGTAAAGAATTCTTGGGGTTCAGTTCTTTATTCTGATTTACTTGCACTTTATTCTGAGTGCAAGTAAATGAAAGAAAAGATGAACACTCACAGAAGCAGGTTTTCCTTTAATCAGAATGATGAAGGCAGCAATCTCTGTGCAAGTGGATACTGAGTGCAGGATTGCCAGGAATCTGGGGTTTGTAGGGTAGAAAAGGGAACTTTTGGATGGGAATATTTTCATCTGTAGAGTATTTTCTGCTTTCTGAAGTTTATATACTTTTGTGGAGGTGTTTAGCATGGTGGCATCCTCACTGTCTTAGTTAGTGTTCTTGTTGCTATGAAGAGACACCATGACCGTGGTAACCTTTAAAGGAAAATATTTAGTTGGGGCTAGCCCTACAGTTTCAGAGCTTGAGTCTATTGTTGCCATGGTGGGATGAATGGCTATGTGTAGGCAGACATGGTGCTGGAGAGGGAGGTGTGAGTTCTCCATCTGGATCTGCAGGCAGCAGAAGAGTACTGTGAGCCCCGGGCCTGGCTTGAGCATCTGAGACCTCAAAGTCCACCTCCAAGTGACCCACTTCCTTTGACAAAGCCACACCTACTCCAACAAGGCCACACATTTTAATGGAGGCCATTTTCTTTCAAACCACCACACTTGCCAAGAGTTCTCCAGGGAGGTCTCAGTGACACACTGATCCCTTGACAGGAGCTCCCTGCTTTTAATTGCTGGCATGTCTTCTCTTCTTGCAGGGAGTTTCTCTTGGTACATGAGGATTGTAGGTCATTAACTCTTCACTGCTGAGTAATTTTTTTCCCTTATGGTAGCCATCCTTCTAGGTTTTTCCATGAGTAAAAAATGACTGCTTTATTTCTTTTGTTTTATGTTATATATTTATTGTCTTTGCCTTATATTTAAAAAAAAATGAGCACATACCATTCTTTTATACCTATTATCTTATTGCTAACATCATTTTTTTTAAATTCTGATTGACAGACGGAGTAATAGCCAGGGAAAAGAATTGCCTCTTTATACAAGTTGTTCTGGATATCTGCCAGATGTTGAGAATTTGGCCTGGTCTTCAGGGGTTCTGTATACTGTTTAAAAATCCATTTGGCATTTTTCTCTGAGCTCTCCAGCTCTATTCTTCATTTTATCTACTCTGACACTCCCCAGATGAGAATAGCCTGGGATTCAGGTCCAATGGGAAGTCATTGATATCTTCCTGTCATCTGGGCCCCATTCTGACTGTTGAAAGGGGGGAACTATGCTTGTAGTTTGAGTTTCTTGAATGACGAGAAGCCACTAACATAAAGTTTTAATGTGAAATGTAACCCCTGGATTATTAAACAGTTTGTTCTGGGAGTAGCATATGAGCTTCTTCAGTGTATGTACACTAAATACACACAGGGTTTCTACTTGAGTGGGCCTTGTATTATTTCTTTCTTTCTATCAAAGTGAGTTATAAAAATAAATTTTGAAACAAATCCATCTTCACAAGATAGTAGACATAGAAATTAGAAGTCTTTGAAGCTCATGACCATTCTGCAAGAAATAGAAGGGAAATGAACTAATTCCAACCCTTGTCATGAACAGAAGAACAGTTAATGATGCTCCAAGACCTAGTGCTTTCCGATGAGTGGTTATGGCTGCTGTCACCTTCAATGTTTCATTGCTTTGCTCCCTTCACTATGTGGCTTCTTGGTAAGAATGTCTGCTTCCTGGAAAAACACTGAGAAAATGTTGTAGCTTGTGGTGCTGATGTTGGTTTTTATGTTGAGTGAAGTGTGCTCTCTTTCTGTCCCTGAGAGGTTCCTGTTATAAGATAAGGTTGTCTTTTGCATGTCTGCATTCTTCACATTTGTTTGCCAGGGCTCCAATGCATCAGAGGCGCTCAATAGTGACAAAGAAGATGGATGGGTGATTAAAAGAAAGAGCCTCAAATCCTCCTTTTTAACTTTTTCTATTTTTTTCCTTTGGCTTCCACTCTCCATCTATTTGGCAAATGTTAGCTTTAGGTCTGTATTCTATCCCTTTGCTTTCAAGCTGTCTATAGTTTTTCTTCTGGTGATTTAGTTTGAGCTCATTTAAATACAGATCAGAAAGATCTGGCATTAAATAAGCCTCCAGGCTGTCAATGAACATCAGGTAGCTATAAAATATCTTTTAGCCATTAATTTGCAATCTGAAAGTCTTTCAGCGTTTTTTTTTTTTTTTCCTTCTTTCTCATTATTTCCTACCCCACTGGGGCAATCACCTTTTGTGTCTCCTCTCCATATACAAATTCATACTCTGTTTTCAGTATATGATCAGGTACTAGCATTATGAGGTGTTTGTTGTTGTTGTTGTTGTTGTTTTTAGTTAGTTAGTTAATTAGTTTGTTTCTTTTGTTTTTTGTTTGTTTTTGGTGAGTTTTCTTAGGGTTTGCTTTTGTTAACATTGAAAATATTCTCCCCTGGTAAACAAAACATATTACAATGTAGGCAAAGAGACTAGGGGAGAATTTGTTCCGTTACATCACCAGTCTGTGAATATGCTTGTATAAGATACAACAGGAGTCATTGACTGAAGTGTTTAGCCTTTAGCCCTTTCTTAGTTTCATAATCTTTTATTATAATTTACACTTAAAAGTGAACATATATTAAGTTCTAGTGATTTCCATCATGAAAAGTCTCTTTGGCATAGATCTGAGTTTCTAACCTTATATAATGATGGGATCTAATTGATGAAAAGGCATCCCCTGTCCACTCGCAGGAAAGGACAAGAAAATGCTTTAGGAGCTTAGAGAATTATCAGTCTCTGTGTAGCAGGACTTCCTTTGCAGATATGTTTCTTTTTCTGGGTAGTGTTTTTGGTTCCAAGAAAGAGAGATTATATAAGCTAGGTAAGATATAGAGACTGACTGGACATTTTCCCCCACACATTGTTGGAAGTGGAAATAAATAGTGATACCCTGAGCAACTAGACACAGGTTCTGCACACTTCTCTTTGCCTCCTACACATAATCCATACTCCGTTCTTTTAATTTTATTTTATGGAGAACCTTGATATTATAATCTAGTGTGTGTGTGTGTGTGTGTGTGTGTGTGTGTGTGTGTGTGTGTAATATTTCTTAGGGATGTGCTTGTTAACATTAAAGACATACTTCCCTGGTGATTAAAGCATCTTAAGTTTCCATTTTCTCGTTCAAGGAAGTAATTCAGAATTTGCCAGTAGTGGTTATATCTGATGCTCTTGTTTATGAAAGACTTAACAATGTTGGGTAAGAAGGAAGGTGTTTCTTGGGGAAATATGAACTCACTCCAGATAGGGAACCAAAGAGATCAAAATAATTCCACCAAAGTCCAACTTGGAACCACTGTGTTTGCTGAAGTTACTTACAGTAGTATAGGTGAAGGGTTGCTTACATAAACAGGGTCAACTCAAAGGTATCTGTATCTCATCCTACATGATGACTCATAAAGGCTATATCTGCAAAGATTGCTAACTACCTTACAGGCAAATTGACAGGACAGAGAGTATCTTTCAAGCAGATCAGTTGGAGGGAGTCACTCTCCCAGCAAGTTTTACTTCTTCTAAAACATTGAAGAGGTGGCTTATGATTCTTATTAACATCGGGAACTATTTCAGACTTGTGAGTTGTTTGCTTCTGAAGTGCCATGAGACTCCTTCATCTTCTTTTTGGAGAAATATTCCAGTTTGGAGAAAATTGATACATAACAGTGTCAGATTTGGGCAGTCATAGTTTTGAAATTTTGTAGGCATAGCTTCTGAAATTAGGAGACACAATCTTACAGCAATCTGCCTGATACTCTGGCTCTTACCTTTCCCTCTACTCTTTTGCAGTGCTGTCTGAGTGATAGGAAAAGGAGTGTTTTAATACGTGTATTTACTGGAACTGGCTCCACAACTCTGCATTTTGAAGGTTGTAGTTTTCTGTAGTGGTCTTTTATTTATACTGAGAAAAGTTAGCTAGATTTCTAGTACCAAGCATGGCTTCCCTCTTGTTGAGTGGATCTTAAGTCCAATTAGAGGGCTGTTGCTTACCACCACTGTAGTGAGTAGTTTTGGCTACACCTCTTTGAGCTCCTGGCAAATCACAGATTGATCTGCGGATGAAATACATTAGCTCATTTTAAACCTGCCTTACTGGCTCAATGGTTGGGCTCTTTTAAGCTTCCTGAGGACAGTGTGCTCTTACTTTAACACCTTGATCAACACCTCTAAATCTTCCCTCAGCTTAGTTGCCCAGTTACCTTTACTCCTGGCTTAATACCTCTAAATCTTTCCTCAGCTTAGTTGCCTGGGCACCTTCTATGAAGCTCATTGGTCTTGCTGCCCAAGATGCTTTAGGGCTGCCTTTCCATGGGCTGTCTTTCCTTTCTGACAACATTTTGTAAGATCTCGCCTGTAGCTCTGAGTCTCTTCTGTCTCTCTCCCACAAGAATCTCAATTCTGTTTCCCCTCTCTTCTACCCTGCAGGAACCTAGAAGCTCTGTCTCTTTCTTTCTGCCCAACCATTGGCTACTGGCATCTTTATTGATTGATCAAGAACCAACTGGGGACAAGGACCTCCAGTGTCAGTCGTTGCAGATTTCCAATTAAATCGAAGCATCAAAACCAATCCTCTACACACCATGGTATGCGTGCCATGCTGGTCATTGATGTGATTTATAGGCATCAGAGCTAGATATGACTCTTATTTAGAAGCTTGTAAGACATTTACTAGTACCATTAAAGCTAGTCCTCATAGAGGGGCCATGCTGGTCAGCTCCAGTTCAGGGGTTTGGGACCCTGTTTCTAAAGTGCCTAGTATCTTATCATTAGGGGATTACATTCCACAACTGTAAGGTTACTAGTAGTAAGCTGTAAATTTTGGGTGTCTCTTTGACAGCTTTGGCCAACAATACAAAAGAGGGCTTAACTCTGGTATTGGATTTTTTTTTAAATTTGATTTTATTTTTAATTTATTTTTTATACTCCATATTCCATTCCCACCCCACCTCCACCCTCCAATGGGTCCACACTGCACACCTCCTCCCTACCCCATCCCCCACCCTCACACATCTGACCTCTAAACTCCCTGGGGTCTCCAAACTCTTGAGGGTTAGGTGTATCATCTCTGAATGAACACAGACCCAGAAGTCCTCTGCTGTATGTGTATTGGGGGCCTCAGATCAGCTGGTATATGCTGTCTGTTTGGTGGTCCAGTGTTTGAGAGATCTTGGGAGGGTCTAGATTAATTGAGACTGCTGGTCCTCCAGGGTCACCCTTCTCCTCATCTTCTTTCAGACTTCCCTAATTCAACAACAGTGGTCAGCTGCTTCTGTCCATTGGTTGGGTGTAAATATCTACATCTGACTCTTTAAGCTGCTTGTTGGGTCTTTCAGAGGGCAGTCATGATAGATCCCTTTTTGTGAGCATTCCATAGCCTCAGTAATAGAGTCATGCCTTGGGACCTCCCCTTTTGCTGGATCCCACTTTGGGCCTGTCACTGGACCTTTCTTTTCCTCAGGCTCCTCTCCATTTCCATCCCTGTAATTTTTTTCAGACAGGAACAATTATGGGTCAGAAATGTGACTGCGAGATGGCAACCCCATTTCTCCCTTGATGTCCTGTCTCCCTGCTGGAGGTGGGCTCTATAAATTTCTTTTCCTACTGTCAGGCATTTCATCTAATGCCCTCCCTTTGAGTCCTGGGAGTCTCTGACCTCCCAGGTCTCTGGTGCACTCTGGGGTGGGGTGGGGTGGGGGGAGTCCTCCAACCTCCTCTTTTCTGAGGTTGCCTGTTTACATTTTTTCTGATGGCCCTCACCCAATCCCAGATCAAGTTCCCCATCCCCTCCATTAACCCTCTACCTTGTCCACTTTCCATCTCAGGTCCCCCTCGCTCCATACTTGTGATTGCTTCCTTTTCGTTCCCAAGTGGAACTGAGGCATGGCACTGGGAGGGAGTATTGTCAGTCCAATTTTTTTAAAGCTCAATAAAATTATATATGTATATTAATACACAGAATTATGTTCATTATAGGGTTTTTAAGGTAAATAGTTAATAGTATAATTCCTTGTGTCTTTTCAGATACCCTTATTGTTATTTCACCGGCCCACCCATTTCTTTCATATTTATTTCCACTCTCCTGTGGAGCATCCCTTCCCCATTTTTCCTATCACTCAGTTCCTGCTATTTCCCTTTACCCCACTCACCTTCTTCTGTATTTATTCCCCTCCCTAAAGGATCTCTTTTTTTTCCCTAAAAGACCATTTGTATCCTGATATCCCTTTCTTTCTCCACCTTTCTATTTACCTCTCTACTTTCCTCTGCCAAGCCCTCCTCCTCCTCCATGTCCTTGATTAGATCACTTATATCTAACTATTCCCTTCTCTATTTCTCCCAACACCCCTCTCCTGAAAATGGTACTATTTTACTTTTCTGGTTTCTGTAGGTACTACAGGCTATGTGCTCACATCTGAAGATTTGGAGCTAGGACTATGAGTGAGAACATCTAACTTTGTCTTTCTGGCTCTGAGTTGTTCTTACTCAATATAATCATCTCTACTTCCATTCGTTTACTCACAAAGTTCATGACTTCACTTTTCTTTATCACTGAATCGTATTTCATAGTGTATATGTGCCACATTTTCGCTATTTGCTGGTTGCAAAATGTTTATGTTATTTTCATTTCCTAGCTGTTAAGAACAGAGCAGTAATTAATATGGCTGAACAAATATCTGTGAAATAGACTTTTGAGTCTTTTGGACATATGTCAAGCTAGGACATATGTATAGCTAGGTTATATGGTAGATTTAATTTTAGCCGTTTTAGGATTCCCCAGATTTATTTTCAGATAACTTAAATCAGTTTATAATTCTACCAACATTGAACGAGGGTTCTTCTTTTCCTATATCCATCCGAGATTTGTTGTTAGTTGTTTCATTGATCTGGAATAAGAAGAAATCTAAAGTTGTTTTCATTTGCATTTCCTTGATTACTAGGAATAATGAACATTATATTTTTTTAAAGATATCTCCTTGCCATTTTTCTCCTTTGTTTGAGAATTCTCTATTCAGGTCCCATGCTCATTTTTCATATGGGCCATTGGTGAGTCAGAAATGGATATGAATTCTCTCTCATATATATAGCTGGTAGATATTATTTTCCATTCTGTGAACTTCTTTCTTACCTGGTTGATTGCTTCTTTAGCTGTGCAGAAAGTTTTAATTTTACAGAGTTCCACTCATCAGTCACTGGTGGACAAGCTATAGATATTGGAGAGAACTTCCTGAATAGCACTCCATCAATTATGTATTGTCATAGAACGAATGATTACTAGGCCACTCATTCATGGAGATGCTTTACAGACAAAATGCAGTATTGTTGAACAAGAGTGAATTTTGTGAGACCTAAGAATTCACATCTTGATATTTTCTGTAATATCCATTGGTTGGTGTTTAGCCTATCTTGGAATATGTCTAGCCAATTAATGCTTACTACATTACAAAGTAACCATTCTGAATTTGGAATGACTCTAGCTATTTGTTTTACATTAAGTTGTGTCCACACTATATTTGTTCTATGCTGCATGTTAGCAGAGCAAATTTGCTTTGTCCAAAATATTGGCTTTTCAGACTTTTAACAACACACACCATTTCCCCAATGTTTTCTTTTTCAAGATGTAATTTATTAAGTATTTTAGACATTTCTTATATAACACTGCTCACACATTTTCATCCCTGGGTTTATTTCCTGAACATGCTCTGATTAGGCAAATATTTATTGGACAAACTGAATAATCTAGCTGTAGCTTGATGAAGGAGCACAGGGCTGGGTATTCAGGGCTGCAGTACGTGCATGGGAGTGGAGCTGGGAGTAGATAACAAGCAAACTTCCTCAAACTGGATACCAAGACTCTCCTATTGATACTGTATGAAAATGGCATTTGTTTTAAGAGAGATAAATAAGATTTGGTTTCTTCAGTCTCTGAGTTTAAAAGAAAAATCTTAAATTATTTTTTTCTAGGAACTACTGTGAAGACATTTTTTTTTCTGTTCAACCTTTGTATTTGTTTTTCTATCCCAGTTATTTAATGAAAACGATGGGCATATTTTAACTAGTACACAGTTTTCAGACTGTTTCTTTCTTCCTCACCAATGCCCTTGTTTTACCCAGACAGCCTAATCTCTGCCTGACAATTTGAAATGTTAACAGCAGGAGGATTTTCTTATGTTTCTCCAACTTGTGCCATAGGCAGTTCTGAAACTGATTTCATGAGGTATGGAATTCTTTTGCTTAATTTTCTGGGTTGTTTTTGATCCCAATAAATTTAAAAATATTTAGACTAATCTTATGATTTTCACTTTTTCCTCTATCAAAAAGAGTGACTCGGGTTCTTTTACATACTTTTCTGTTTTTGTGACAATACAGTAGAACCTATGCCTGCTACCATTAGTAAGGTAAAGAACATAAGGCTAGAGGTCATGTCCCTAGAGGAAACCCTACTACTATTATTCTGCTAAATGATGACAGCAGTGAAATGACTCCTAATGGCATAGTGCTCTTCCCATTGGTTAGTGCATTGCTCAACCCACATCAAAGAAGGTTCTTCTTCCAGTAGACAGTTCCTTACACTGGGACTCATAACTGGACAGTGTGCACTGTGAGAGACATTGGAATAGTCAGCTCCAAATCATATTCGTCCCTCTTGGCTCAGAGATATACACAAAAGAGGCTGCAGAAAGATAGTGAGAGCCAGAGGTGGTAGATGAGTCCACAAAAATAGCATCTTCCAGATATAACAGGACCAATCCACCCACATATGAACTCACGAAGTCTGAAACTATGCTTAAGACCTGCACAAGTTTCATGTTAGACAAAATCCCAGCACAAAGAAGGTAAGGTGGGTACATTGTTCTGTGTTGATTGAAATTCAGTTTCTTAGTGAGGGGGAATCTGTGCTCTTCAGCTGGATACAGCAACCACAATCCTTTGCAGGCCTCACACTCTGGAGTACTTAGCTGCACAAAATGGACTCCATGGTTTGATTTTGTTTTTGTGGCATTTTGTGTTTGATGTTCTTGTTGACTTAGTTTCCTTTTTAAGAGAGAGAACATGAAGTGGGGCACATGGTGACATCTGGATGAGTCGAGGCAGATGAAAAGATATGATAAAATTTTTTGCATGAAAAATTAAAAAAAAATAATGCAACAAAAGCAATTTAAGGGAGAAATTATTTATTTAGTTCACAGATCCAAGTTACAGTCTACTGTCATAAAGGTAGGAGCTGAAAGGAATTGGTAACATCACATCTGCTGTCACGAAGAGCAACGAATATGTGCTTCCCTTCACAGCTTCTTGCCATTTATACAGTTTAGGATTCCAGTTATGGAATAGGTCCACCCAAGGGCAAGTCTTTCCACTTCAATTAATGAATGCTCAGAGACTCTTCTCCCACGGGAATCGGGGTTTGATTAAGTTAACAATTAACATGAGTCATCACTGTGCTTGGCTCATGGGAGGCTAAACATAATATTTTCTCTTTATTGCCAGCTTCCAATGGTGTTGATGTGTGTCTGGTATATGATGTAAATGCCATTTCATTCATGTTATTATTGAAAATCGTAGCAGCAAGCTTACAATTAAATATGAGTTAAGGTGAAAATTAATATAAACATTAGTTACTTTTCATATTAAATTTTTCCCATTTGATTTGTTTGTGTCAAATGATGTTATAATTATATAAATTAGTATGTCTATGTAACATCATTTAAGGTTATAGATTATCCCCTTATTGGTTTCTTCATATAAATAACTCAGTAAATATGTAATTTTCATAGATATGCTATAGCAAATGTATATATATATATATATATATATATATATATATATATATATATTGTTCTAGCATGTACATACAGGTATAAATGCAACCAAATTTCAGTTATGACCATCAGATCTCCTTAATTTTGCAGAAACAACATAATATTGGGTCAAGAGATCATTCATGGATTTCAGTTGTGTTTATCATTAGATGATTCACTCAATCATTCAGAGAAAGTCAAGAAACAGATTTCATTTTCTCTACAGAGAGTGTTCCCTGAAGGCACCCTTAGGAGAGGATGAGAACAAACAAAAGATGTTTTTCTTCAACTTAGCATTGAGGTTTCTGAATTTGTATTTGAGAGACTCACCCTCTAAACTTCCTTTGGAGTACTGTATGCTTCAAATGCATCTTTCCCTCCTTAGAGCACACACATTGGGGATTAGAAATCCTTTCTGTTTTGGAGTTAATATTCTAAGTATTTGGCATGGAGAGAGTATCTTGACAACACAAATGCCTTTCAGAATGTCTCACAACCCCATTTGAACGTTTTTGTAAGCAAGAAAGGAGAAAATAATTTCTCTCTTCCATTAAATATTCAATGGGCAAATACTAATCTGAAAGAAAATTGAAATTTTCTCTGTGGCACATGCAATAAATGACAGTTTATATTATATTAGAAATACTGTAATTTTCTTCAGGTCAGTTAACTGAGATAGAAATGGAAATCTAAAATAAAATAAAATATTGCACTGAGTGTTACAGCATGCTCCTCTATCCTCAGGCAGTGGAGGGATGCAGGTTTCAGACTCTATCCCTAGGCAATGGGGGAACAATGGAGGTCTGCAGGCTTGGGAGGAAATGGGGGAAACTGGGCTCTGACATGGTGATCTGAGTGACTATATTATACAGTATTCTCTGCTTTTGATATCTGAACCTCTCTGGGTTTCTGGATCCATCTATAGTGCAGTAAGGATGCTGAGAAGGCATTTGAAAGATAATTTCTGTGAATCTAGCAATCTCCAGACTCTGGAGTAGTAGACTTCCTTCATTTAAGAGGAAGCCTGGGCAACATGCTCACTCATAGCACAGAAGGATGCTTGCCCACGGGGAGGTCCTTTGTGGAATCCACTGCTCGGTTCCATTGGGGGCTGCAGTGCTTTTTTTTTTTTTTTTTTTTTTTTTTTTTCCTGAAATTTTTTGTTTTTTTTTTTTTTTTTTTTTTTTTTTCTAACTGAAAATGTTGAGTTGATTTTTTCTTTTGTTACCTTATCTATCTTGTAGAACATCCTTTGGGGCTCTTTAGGAATTCAAAAGTGAATTTGTCCTGCTTACTTTCTTATCTGTGACTTGATGGTAAATACCATTATTGGAGTGTAGTGATTCACAGTACCAAAGCTAATTTCTTTCCTTCAGCTTCATCTTCTTATGCTCCCCTGGGAGGGAGGGGCACATGATTGAGTTCTCACACTTGCAATGACCCCCTTCTTCCAAACACCTTGGGGCTGGGATCTGTACTCTCCTATCACCTTGGGCCAGTGACTTCATTTGTACTTGAACAGACCTAAAGAGAATCACATAGTTCCCCTACTGAGGTATGAACATGCTTAGAGGTCACTGAAAGGAGATGGTGTCTTCCTGTATTTTGTTTTTTATCGCTATAAGTAAATTAACGCAAACTGAATACGTGCATATTTGGCTCGCAGTCCTGATGGTTAGAAATTTCACGATTAACCCATTTCATCTGGTAGAAGTTTTCTTCCTGGGTTAGGGGAGTGGGAACTCCGAAGCTTCTGAAACCAGCTTAAGATAACTGAAGTTGCTGACTCAGGGCTCTCTCCTCTTGCAAAATCATACCATCTCCTTTCTTTAGAGGCTCTATCCTTGAGTTCCCATTTGATGTTATTGATCTCCCACAGGTCTCATCAGGACCATAGTCAGGCTAAAGGCACAATCTCCTAATAGCTTACATTAGAGGCTAAATTTCAATTGACTTTTGGTACTATTTTCTTGGATAGTAGGTCAAGAAAGATGCTTTTATTTTTGCAAGACCACCCATTCCTCTTCACCATCTTGACTACTTCTTATCCCTAACAATAATGTTATTATTCTGAGTGTGCTGTGTCACAAACATAAAGTGACATGTTTGTGTGTCACTGCAATGTCAGAATTTATTGATTAATAATAAATTCACAAGCTACTGTGTTTCAAAAGGAGCAATTTTCCAGGTACCACTACTTTCCTTGATAACCTGTCTAAGGCAGCCAATGGTTCTTTTGTTCTAATATTAATTATTAACTATCAGATCACACATCACATGTTGGTAAATGTGTTTATTACATATAATATGTACATGCTTGTGTTACAGTGATGCTTTTAAGGACTATAAAGGTGTGAAATGTCAAAGAGTCTTGAGAAGCCAAAGCCGGGAAGTCTTAGGAATTCACAGACCTGCTGTTGTAAAACAGACCTCTGTTGAGTTACAGATTTGAAAGTGAAACCTTAGAGTCAAGTCAAGATGCAAGACAGATAATAGGACTTCATGAAGATGAAGAAAAAGGCAGCCAGATAAACAGCAGGTCCAGATAAGTAAAAAGAAGAACGAGATGATTTAGGATAGAGTGTAACTTATTAAAGGTCTCAGGATAGGGATTCAAGGTGAATAACAATGGAACAGGACACAACCTGGTCATAACAACAATCCAAGAATGACAACCTCACACCCTTTTCTGGTTCTTATTTAAGTCCCTCACATCATAAAGGATTCACATCCTTCGTTTAATGTCTTCCCAAGAACAGTGAATGTGATGGGAAAGGTTGATAAATTATGGCCTGTGGACCTAAAGATGATTTGAATTCGAGCCGACACTATTTCTTTGTTCAACGTCTAGGCTGTTTTTGTCCTACATCAAAGTTAGAGTTGAGAACTTGTAGTAGAGAGCTAAGGTCCCACTGATACCTCTCAAAACTTTATTCTCTGACTTCTAAAGAAAATGTTTGCTGATTTCTGAATGATTCAAAATAAAAAATTATGAAATTAATGGCAGTGACAGTTATGACTACAGAAGGTATTGGTCACTAGTATACATTTACGTTATTAGAAGCCTTGATGTTTATGTTCAAGTTATTTCAGTGAAAGACAAAAACAATGAAAGGAATGGATACAGTGCCCCGTGATTTATACATCCTGCAATTGCTTATTTTTGGTTATCTGTTTCTTTAGTGGTGTCTGGAGATGACTTATATGAGTCTTTCTCAAAGTTTGGTCTCTGAAATGCCAGCATCAGCACCTCCTTGGTACTTTTGAAAAAGGAGAATTTCAGAGGCTCTTTCCTGGTGTCCATTGATTAAAAATCTTGAGGAACAAACAATGTTTTCAAAAAGACATCACTTGTAAAGGGATTTTGGAGGCTTTCTGGAATTGCCCATTTTGTTGCATGTTGAACCAGCCTAGATAGAAGAAGACAGAAGAGGAGGAAGCTAATTAGCATAGACTTCCTTTCCCCTTCTGGAATCAAGAGGGGTGTGTATCACTAAGTATTAGAGAGCAGAGTTAAACATCATTGCTTCAAGAGAGAGGAAATAAGAGATGTGGCATTAGTCAGTCTGGAAGGAGCTATGGCAAAGATGCTGTAATGTTTTCACTGGTCTTTCAGTTTCTGCTTGAGAGTAACAGTGACAGACCTGCCTTTGGCCTTTGACTAGTGGGTTGAACTGTAAATATTATGATGGTAATTCCCATTTTATGAAGAACTGAAAAGATGCCAGTAAATGTCTTGGCATCGAGTAATATGAAATGAACTCAACCCAGAAGTGGCAGATGTGAGCTGTCACCTCAGACCTATCTGTCAGTATGGTTATGCCTTTTCTGTTACAACACTTGCTTTCCCAGGATGGGGCAATGAAGGGTTGCAAGACCTTACTGAGGCTGCATGTTAAAGCTGCTGCTGTTGAATTGCTCTGCATCTGTCTTGGACTTTCTGGATCTTTTACTGAATACACAGTGATTAGAAAGCCAGGTGTTTGGAAATAAAAATGATGGGGAAGAATGTTACTCATAGATCTGTAGAAACATAATGTGTTCATCTTCATGGCATGCAGGAAGTGTTCTGCTACGTTTCCTGACCTGTGGAGAGCGATGAGCATGGAAACCTGGGGAAAGTCACTTCTTCGCATCATGGGCTTAATGCCTTCATTTGGACCACACATTTACAGGGAGTATAACCAGCTCCCCCAGAGTATTGATCAGAAGCACAGCAGGAGTAGAACAGGAAACTTTGGGAAAACATTTAAATTTTTTCCCAGTATTCCTGTTGTTTTTCTAAAGCAAATTACTGAAAACATTCACCAATAGACTCTTCTTTGGGGAGGTGCAAATAGCCAACTATGAAAAAGCATGGAGCAAGAAAGATTTTAGAGTAAAATCGAGAGAAGCACTGATGTAACTGTGAACTCCTAAGGACTTTCCCAGTGTCCTGACTCAAGATGCTACATAGTGCAGTATCTGGTATAGTGTCTTGAACACAGAAGATGCTTAGTATATGCACACAGAATGAAAGGATGATAAAACTGTCAAGAGGAGTTAATTATAGAGATACTGGAATGTGATTTTTCAGTGCAAGAGGTCTATTTACAAGACTATTTTAGCAGATGTCAAGGTCCTGTACTATTATGATAGACATTAATAAATGGGTATGCTGCAGATGTTGACAGGGTCTTACTCTCTTGCTTGTGACCTATCACCTTGTAGACAAATCTTTTTTTTTTCTCTCTTCTCTTACCACTTCATAACACTCAAGTCACTGTAACCATAGAAATGCAGGTCACTTTTGCAATTTGATAGGAATGTTCTCTTCAATGGGTGCTGTCTTCTGCCTGTGTCCCTCTAACACAGATGCCCCACAGTGCCAGTCGGTGAAGTCAGGGCTGGGGAGTGAAATTATACTGGGCTAGACTCAGCCAAGACACAGCCACCTAGTAGCCAGGATCCAACTGTGAGATGAAATCATCCTACATTAGGCCCATATGCTGTGCTTCTGACATGAGTGGGAACCATAAGAAGGACACAGAGACCTGAAGAAAAACAACTCTTCCATCTTAAACCCAGCTGGAAATGAATGATTTAGGTAGTTGTCCCAGTGAGTTAGATATATTTCAGGTGATATTGGTCAAGTAATTTCAGAGTGACCCCAGCCTGTAGGGAAATAGCAGGTCATAACAGGCATAGGTAAAAGAGAATCCAAATAAAATATTGCTCTTTGATATTTCCTCCTCTGCTGCTCATTCACTGTCCTCTCAAAACATGGCTTCTTCCTAGTGAAGAAACTATTCTGTAAGGTGTGGCCTCACCCACTTCTGAGCTGGGAGGAGGACCAAGGGCAGAACAGATCTACTACTCAAAGTCACATGTGGGAGCCATGGTGACAGTACCCTGAGCACAGATGAGAGCAGTTGGCAAGAACAACTTAGGTCTGGGAAAGAGGGTGGGGCTTGTCCTGAGCCCCAAGAAAGACACTTTTGGGTGTCCATTAACAGTTAGCAGACACTTTTGTTTGGCCACAAAGCCTGAAACAGTGCACTTGGGAAAGAGTTGCTCTTTTCTGGGTCCAAGAGAGTTGCAGCGTGGTTGATAATGAGAGGCCAAATCTTTTAAGTTCAGACTTCATTTTAGAGAACATGACTTAAGTTTGAACTCAGGTAAACAAACAGGCTGGTACCTAACATTAGTTTCCAAGTGGCCCCCCAACAAAATCTGAGCCTAACTCCACTCTCTAGGCTAATCCCTACCATGACCAGAGTATCCAGGTTATACCCTCAACAAAACGAGCACCTCCAGGTTACACCCCAAACAAACCTGCACCCCTAGGTTACAAGCCTAGTGTCCACCAATGTGGAGGAGAGCCACAATTAAGTTTATGACTCCCAACACCAGCCAATTATGTTAAAGGTCACAGTAGCTTTCCACACTTAGATGCTTGCACACTTACCCGCCTGCTTGCTACTTACTATAAAGCCTTGCCCTGATAGATGTTCAGGGCTCCCCCCACCCCCCACCAAAACTATCCTGTGTGATGATGGTGCACTGGGGCCATGGTGTGGGAGTGCTAGCTTGAATAGGATAAAGGCCCTGCTGTGAGTTGCATCAGATCAGACCAGCTCCTGTCTGGTTTTGGGGATCACTAACATTTCCCTGGCACTACAATACAAATAATGTTGGTCAGCCATCTTGTTTTCTTTTCTTGGTATTGATTTATCTGCAGGCATGAAATGTATCTTTTGCTTCCCTTTTGGACATGACCATGGCCATTTGCAGTGAGAGCAGATGTGATCTCTTATATGTAAACCCTACGCATGTTAGTCTATTAATATTCTCTCTTAAAGAGTGGGAGTCTCCAGAGATGCCCAAGGTCTTCACAAGATCCTTGTGAGATTCTCAGAAGACCCTCCCTACACTGAGATACATAAGAAGTAAACAACAGACTAAGGCTTTGGATTCTTGGTGATGTACCTGTCTGGATGTTGCCCAAATCGGATGCTTCAGTGATTCAGCCTTTCATGAATTGCCCTTGCCACTGGTATGACTCATTGGTATTATAGATGCCAATGAGATTCAAAGGAGACTTTCCAATGGCATAGTTGCCTTTTTGTCACGGATACTACTGTAACCAGGAAACTAGGTTCAGCAAGCTGACTTAGTGAAATCCTTTCTTTCATCTGTCAGTGCCCTCTCTACGGGGGTCAGTGGTCTCCCTAGGAAAAGCCATGCAATGCCTTATTAAATATTTACCCTTTTGTACTTATTATGCATTTTGTAATGTATGTACTTGATTGTCTCTGTGCTGTCCACAAAATCCCGTATGCTTAATACCCCTACCCTTACAGTTTGTTTTTCCTCACTTTGAACAGGGCTTCTTACTCAACTCCATACATAGTTTAGGAGAAAACTTGCATCAATATTTCCTAATGTCTTCAGCTAACACTGTACCTACATTACAATGTTTACTGTGAGCATTAGTAGTATACTTGGACTTTGATTCAAGATTTGAGAATTAAATATAATTTGTAGGTTTTTAAAAAATGGTTCCTTTTGTCTTAGCTCCAAACTTTGACTCTCTAACTCCTTCTATGGGTGTTTTGTTCCCTATTCTAAAGAGGAATGAAGTATCCACACTTTGGTCTTCCTTCTTCTTGATTTTCTTGTGTTTTGCAAATTTTATCTTGGGTATTCTAAGTTTCTGGGCTAATATCCTCTTATCAGTGAGTGCATATCAACTACCCCACCTGGGGATCCATCCCATAATCAGCCACCAAACCCAGACACTATTGCATATGCCAGCAAGAATTTGCTGAAAGGACCCTGATATAGCTATCTCGAGAGAGGTTATGCCAGTGCCTGGCCAATACAAAAGTGAATGCTCACAGTCATATATAGGATGGAACACAGGGCCCCCAATGGAGGAGCTAGAGAAAGTACCCAAGGAGCTGAAGAGGTCTGCAACCCTATAGGTGTTACAACAATATGAACTAACCAGTACTCCCAGAGCTCGTGTTTCTAGATGCATATGTAGCAGAAGATGGTCTAGTTGGCCATCATTGGGAAGAGAGGCCCCTTGGTCTTGCAAACTTTATATGCCCCAGTTCAGGGGAATGCCAGGGCCAAGAAGTGGGAGTAGGTGGGTATAGGAGTAGGGCAGGGAGAGGGTAGAGGGAACTTTTGGGATAGCATTTGAAATGTAAATAAAGAAAATATCTAATGAAAAAAAAAAAAAAGAAAACAAATGGTTCCACGAGCCTACTCCTTGTTTCTTGAGCTAAAGTATCAGCTCCTCTAAGTAAAGACAGCTTATCTCTACTGTCACAATTTATAAGCCCCACTCAAGCAGTCCAGATTTAAGAGTACTTGATTCCAAATACAAGAGATTGTAAAGATTTATTTTCATTATTTTAAAATGTGTGTATGTGAGAGAGAGAGAGAAAGAGAGAGAGAGAGAGAGGGGCAGAGACAGAGACAGAGAGTTCATTCAAGTGCCCAAATAGGCCAGAGATATTAGAGCCCCCAAATCTCCAGGTAAAGGTGATTGTGAGCTACCTTATGTAAATTGTGGATCCTGGGAACAGAGGTCAGGTACTCTACGAGAGCATTTTATGCTGAGCTGTCTCTCCAGGTCTAAGTTCTTTTGAAAGACTGAGTGATATCTTGTATATGCACACCAGGTTGTTTTTCTACCTTTACTATTAGAAATAATGCTACAACAAACACCAGAGTACAGATATCTTTTTCAATTTAACTTCATATATTTTGCATATATACCTAGAATGGGAAATAGTTTATCAGATAACTGTTAAAAATAACAAATGTGTAGTTAGGGGGCAAAGTTCAAGAGGTCTGCTACAGAACATGGTGTTTGTAGTTAGTAACATATATAATGCACTTGAGAAGTGATTAGTACACTTGAAATGTTTGCATCCCAGAGAACAAGTATGTGAATATATGTATTACTTAATCTGATTTAATCATTCTGCAACATTAACATAGGNGCATTCCCACCAACAATGGAGGAGTGTTCCCCTTTCTCCACATCCACGCCAGCATCTGTTGTCACCTGAATTTTTGATCTTAGCCATTCTTACTGGTGTGAGGTGGAATCTCAGGGTTGTTTTGATCTGCATTTTAACCTTCACACCATTAACTTACTTCTCTCCTTTTTGTTAATTAAAAAAATTTTTTTTTTAATTTTGAGATCATGGAAAGTGCCTAATATACATGGTACTTGTTGAATTGATCTGAATATAAAACCTTAGTGGCCAAGGTTTTCCCCCATCCCAGAATATGCTGGTTTTGTATGGTAATTAGTGGCATGGTACTCAGCTGGAGCTACTGTGGTGGAGTGATCCTATAGAAACATAGGGTGATGCTGTTTGCAGTGCTGAAAAAGAGATTGGCATGCAAATATATGATACATACAACTTGTTAAAAGACACAGTTTGCTAAACCCTGCACTCTTCCAAGCAAGCAGATTAAAGTAATCTGTAAGCAGAGATTTGATTGGAAGCATTTGGTAAAGGGTAAATCGGGACTGTAAGGTACTCTTTGCTTCAGATCAGTGGAAAAATATCTTAATTTTATGAGCAAGATTGTTGTGTTGAAGGATGCCCTTATATAAAGAGAAAGTGTGGCTTCTCTGAAACTCAGGGGCATAGCTTTTCCATGAGCTAAGAGAAGATTCTAGAAATAATGGTTCATCAGGTTTTTAAAAGACTGCATCATTATTAAGGATGTACAAGGGCATGACTGAGTAGGAAGGGGCAGGAGTCATAGAGGAGTCATGATTGGCAAGTGCCACAGGATATGAGGGAGAGATGGGATTAACTGATTTTGCTTGCTAAAGATACCTAGAGTGATGTATAAAACTTGTCCAAGTGAGTTTAATACAAGTGTTTCTGCTAGCATAAAATTCTACTCTTGGCGAATCAAAATGTGTTGGGGCATATTTGCTTATCGGCAGAATCATTTCTTAAGCAACACACACAGGAATGACGCATCTAACATGAATGTTTATGTAGATTCAGTGGAACAAGTAGCAATTATTTATTATTTGAAAAATGACTTGCACAAAGTTATTCCCATCCATACCCTAGGACTCATACTCAGAAGTCAAGAGTTGGGAAAGATTCTCAAGTCCTGGGCACCTCATTCTTTGGCCAATATCCTTAGCCCTTAATGCTGGTTTCATCTCCCTCCCACCCCTCTGCCTCCACCACCCTACCCCCTCAAAACTCAAAAGTTTCATGCTTTAATAGCGTCTTATAATTTAGATTCTGTTGCAGTCCTTTGAGGGCAAAGCCGTGATATTAATGAGCACTTCATGTTGCAGGTCTAATCTTAGCACTGAGTCCTCAGCTGCATTAGTATTCTGAATCTGGGATACCCCTTCTCCAACATGAACCATGACTCCGGTCAGTTAGATGTTTCTCTCTCTCTCTCTCTCTCTCTCTCTCTCTCTCTCTCTCTCTCTCTGTGTGTGTGTGTGTGTGTGTGTGTGTGTGTGTCAGGGAGGAGTGTCAGAGAGCCATAGAGAAGGGAATCTCAAAGTCTTCTGTTAGTTTTATTCTGGCCATGTGGAGTCTCCCTTTTTATTATACTGTGTTGCAGAAGTTATCTGTTTCTAGGTATGTATTTCATGGAAGAGGCTGTGAGCAACATTGCTACACATTGCTGGTGGATACTCTTCATATTGTAGAAGAACAAAATGAAGGATCTCTTTCCTTCCTAAGTCCTGTGGTGGCTCACACATTGTCAAGTTTCCTAGAAAAATTGATTACTGCTCTAGAGATATTTCTTTCTACATTTTCTTGGTCAGTATTTGTAACATCTATATAATACAGTAGAAGGAGGAACATAGTTCTAAGGGAAGAGTTGAAACACTGACATATGTCTTAAAGTTAAATGTCTTGAAATATGGTCTATAAGCCAGCAGCAACTGTACATTGGAAATTACTAGACAGGTGCTCTCAAGGCTGAGTTCAGACCTTCGAAGTCAGATACTTTGAGATAAGGGGCCCATTCATCACATTAAGAGCAAGTGTTCCATATTCTTATGCTGAATTTTGAGAATCACTGCACTCAGTATCCAGAGCACAAGAAAAAAGAAGGAAAATAGAAGTTTTCTTTTTTTTGATCAATGACCCTGGACTATTGCTCCTGGGTGAAGAGATGTGATTTTTTTCTCTATTGTCTTCTTATGTGCTTTTGGGTCTGATTGTATGCATATAAGCAACTTTCCCAAGGTCAATCAGAATAGGAGAAATGTACATCCAGGCATTTTTCTTTCCAGGGTTGAATCTCTTTTTACAGAGGGGAAACTTTCCTAAAGCTTCAACTCACTGGGTAAATGGCCCTAGTGTTTGCAGAAGGATTTCTCTGAGCTTCAAAGGTGGTGAGATGGTTTAATCAATCAACCCATCAGAATGTATTGAGTGCCTTCTGGGTACTCTTGGCTTTCTGGGAAATGAGCAATAATCAGAAGAAGCAAATGCATCCCAATACTGTGAGGAAAGACAAACACTTATGAGCAGCATGGTTATCACATGATGCAGAGGCAGACATGGCAAAGGGAACAGGAAAAGTCTATGGCAACCACACGGCTCTGAAAATGGTTCACATTTGACACATGGACTTCAGGCTCTTGGAAAATCTACCAGTTCCAAGTCTCACCATGCTTCCTTTGGAATCTCAGATTTGGTAATTGTCCCATCCCCATTTGATAATGCGGCAAATCAAGTTTCATCAAGAAAATATAGGCTTCCCTGGTAATTACAGTTGATATAACAGATACAGGAATTAAATCTGGGCTGTTCAAGTCTGATTCTCTTCCTATTACTATTTTTTTTAGAACAGTGTCTAAAAGCAGCTTGTTAACATTTATCCTATCCCTACAGTATGGCTGTAGTCATCTAAATGTCAAGAGATAGGGGTCTAAATAGCTAAGGTTGCATTTAAGGGATTTGAGGGTTTTCATAAGGCAAAGATCAGTATGCCTTGGTAGGCATCACCTTCCTCCACTGAAACTGTCATGCTGATATTTGTTCAATGTGTGCTGAGGATTCTAACTCATAGCACATTAAACAGAGCAAGTGAACACTGTGTGCATCTCTTCCTAGCCTGTTCTTTTACTGCGAAGTGCTTCTCCCAGCACTAAATTGTCTCCTTATATGAGTGAGGCTCAGCTTTAGACAGTACAGGGCTGAGCTGGAGCAGGACCAGGCTGGTAAGGCAGGATTTTCACATTCCAGAGTCATCACAGAGCTTGCTTGAAGACCTTGCCCTCATCTTGGGAAGTCACTAGCAAAGCCAGTTGAAATAGCAATTAAAGCCATGTTCGAAAGTTCAGGTAGCTGCTCCAGTTTTCTTTACCAGGAACCTGGTGCCAGGATCCAGGTAGGTGGCATCCCTGACAATATTTATGTGCAATTGTTGCTTGCATGGGTTGACTAGTACAACTTGATAAGAAGCAGGTCATTGCTTATGAACCTCAATGTCAGCCTAGGACAGTCTTATAGAAGCAGACCTGGAAGGAAAAGTATTTGCTTAAGGACAGGGTACTAGGGAGGAGTTTGCAATGCTTGCTTTAGTTTTATTTATAGATAGTTTTTTTTTTTTTTAAGACTGCTTTTGAAGCAGGAACATCAAATGCCTAATATCTTATCAAAGGCTAGCTTAAGTACAAGGAGACATCTGCTGCTTTGGGCGGTTTCTTTTAACAAGTCAACATTTAACCACCCCAGTCCTCACAAGAATGGCCTCAGTTGAAAACAACAAATATATTTAAACTTCTTTTAAGGTCCAAATTGGCAAATTCAAGACCTGTAACACCTAGCATGAAATGTACGCACAAGCTTTTAAGGAACACTTACCAACACAACAGTCTCCTTTCGTGGATCTCAATGATTCATCAGAATTCTAACCTTCAGTATTCTTAGTTTTCAACCACGTGTTGTATGGCATTTGCTTAGTGGATTCTAATTCGCTGATATCTTTCAATTCACATGATATTTCAATTAAGATGCAGCCATAGTGTACCATAGCTACAGTGTTATATGTAAGAAGACATAACAAACTTACATATATTTACAAATGAAAACACCGCAGGATTGAGCTTAGAATATTGATTTTCACTTTTTTTGCTTTCATTATTTATTACTTATTCATTCATTCGTTCATTCATTCATTTACATTCTCAGTTATGGGAATCAAATGAGCTGAGCACCCTATCCCTGTTATATCTCACCATAAGAATTAGTTTTATCCCCAGACACTATTATGGATGCCAAGAAGTGCATGCTGAAAGGCGCCTGATATGGCTGTCTCCTGAGAGGCCCTGCCAGAGACTTACAAATACAGTGGCCAATGCTCATAGCCAACCATTGGACTGAGCATGGGGTCCCCATTAGAGAAGTTAGAGAAAGGATTGAAGGAGTTGAAGGGGTTTGCAACCCCTTAGGAAGAACAATAATATCAAGCAACCAGACCCTCCAGAGCTCCCAGTGACTAAGTCATCAACAAAGGAGTACACAAGGCTCCAGCTGCATATGTAGCAGAGGATGGCCTTGTCATGCATCAATGGGAGGAGAGGTCCTTGGTCCTATGAAGGCTTGATAGATGCCCCAGTGTAGGGGAATTGAAGGTGTGGAGGTAGGTTTGGTTGGGTGGGTAGAAGAATATCCTCATAGAAGCAGGGGGAGGGAGGATGTGATAGGGTATTTCCAGGAGGCGGGGAAACCGGGAAGGGGATAACATTTGAAATGTAAATAAAGAAAATATCCAATAAAAAAGAAAAAGAAGAGAACCAGTTTTATCTATGGGGTCACCTTAACAATTCACAGCTCTATAGATTATTACCCTTATAAATAAATGTATGCTGCTACTTTCTATTTTTATTATATGTTGATACTTTCTATTTTTATTGTACCTTGTTTTTATTAGCTTGTGTATCATCCAAGTTCACCACCTGCATACTAAATTTATTTGTGTATAATATATTACCATTAGGCAGGACCTTAGATTTCCTGTTTCAATTACTTTAAGGGTAGACACATTGAAGATCCACAGGAAGGAGCAAATATGTCATTACCAAAAAAGTACTGAAAGTTTACATCTAGTCCCCTCACAGTTGTAAGCCCAAGAAGCCTTTTTGGACATCTTAGCTTGGATCTTGAGGCAGGTGAAGCCAGTGGCTTGTTCTCTCCCATCCCCTGATGGCAGGTTTATGCTACCCACTCAGCCTCTCCAGTCCATGGAGTTGTGCTTCATGTAACTCCAGATCAGCACACAGATGTTTGGAAATAAATTTCTGTCAATGTATATGGGAACACTAGAGACTACAATTGAGATTGGTCTATGAACGTGGAATTAAGATTCAAAAATAACTGTGGGAAAGTGGAAAATAGTTCTCTTTTAAAGCCAAAGGCACAGCCTATAGGACATTTATAAGTCTCTATCTAGCACAGGTGTTGGGTCCAGTGGTAAAGTCTCTAAGAGAGCCCCATGCTTCTTTCCTGGAGACTAATGATGTTTACACTGGCAAGACTTTATATATATATATATATATATATATATATATATATATATATATATTTATACTTGGCAAGGTTTTCATAGGAATAAAAGCAGCAACAGACTCAGTTTAGATCACTTTCAGGATTAGTCACTTGAATGTTGCTTCAGCATCTTTGCAAGTCCCAGGCAGGCATGGCTTTCTGTTTCTGACCACCATCTCCACTGTTCTGTACTGGGAAGGTGTTTTGACAGTGTCCTACCATCTTTTAGCAGATGTAGCAACTTAATCTCCCCTTGGCTCTGCCCAGTACCTTCTTTACTTTCCATTTTTATTTTAGTGGTTCTGCATTCTTTTTGTGAAGTAAAAATGAGAAGAATTAAAATGAATTTTGTTACCATTCATGGAAATAGTAAGAAACATAGTTTTTGTTGTTGTTGTTGTTGTTTTTTCGAGACAGGGTTTCTCTGTATAGCCCTGGCTGTCCAGGAACTCACTTTGTAGACCAGGCTGGCCTCGACCTCAGAAATCTGCCTGCCTCTGCCTCCCAAGTGCTGGGATTAAAGGCATGTGCCACCATGCCTGGCTCAAGAAACATAGTTTTAGCTGTTATTTTCACATTTATCTACCATTATTTTAATTCCTTATTTTAGAGTTACCAACCTACTACCCAGTGTGACCTGCTTCCCTAGAGTTGAGCTTGCTCAGTCTCCATTCCTATCCACATTGGCACCAGATTCTCTCCATAGCTCAGTATTTTTTGTCTAAAAATCTAGATATTACTCATAGAACTACTAGAAGAACCCACCTGTGCCTCCAAAGGCACGACTCTATCGTAGGGTTTTTAGAGGAATAAAAGCAGCCACAGATTTGGTTTAGATCTCTTCCAGGGTTAGTTACTTGAGTATTGCTTCAACATCTTTGCAAAGATATATATATATATATATATATATATATATATATATATATATGTATATATATATATATATATATATTCTTGAAATCATACACACAAACATAAAAACAGAGTCAGCAGGTTATATTTATATATTTATGCATACACATACATAAACATATAAAATATATATGTATGTGACTATGATAAAAGAACAAGAGTCATCAACTTAAGAGTGTGGGGGAGGGCATTGAAGGGTTTCAAGAAAGGGTAGATGGCAGGATCTGGAGGAAGGAAAGGAAGCATATAAAAGTTATGTAATTATACAATTAAAGCATATTTTAAAATACCTCCTCTCTCTTTCTCTCTCCCTCTCTCCCCCTCCCTCCCTCTCCCTCTCTCTGTCTCTCCCTTTCTTCCCCAACTACTTTGATTCATCTCTTCATCACTTCCCTAGTCTTCTGAAGTTTATCATTCAGAAACACTGCCTAAAGTGACCTTTGCGCATAAAGATGTTATCTACTGTCTATGTCTCTACTCCTTCCCCCCACCTGTGTTTTTGTTGAATTAAGCCAAAACTCCTTTCTTTTCTGCTTTGTTGTATAGTTGATAAATTCTTAACAAAGTTCTGTTTGCTGGTGGATGTTTGGCTAGAAGGCTCTTCTGAGTCCCCTGCAGGCTTCCCCTACTCTCCGCATCATAAGCTGTCACCTGATAAATGCTCTGTGGGGCTGGGTGTAGCTTTGTGTACAAGGATAGTGGGTCACAGGTATCTTAAATTATTGTTCTTTTGTGCTTGACTTTGCAGTAATATGTAAGACTTGGTTTCTTTCAGGCTGGTTGGCGAGCCTCGTGGTATCTTCAGGATTGAACTACACTGCTGGTTCATGCCTGGTGTCTGCCTGCCAAGAGGACTGGAATGTAGCTGCTGAGTCATATTTGGTGGTGTTTGCTATGGGACTGAACTGTGGAGAAAGAAGATCAAGCTCACCCCCAAAGAACTATTGCTGAACAGGTCTACTTCCCCCATATCCTAATAACTTTTCTCTTCCACTACCTCTGCTGGGTGGTAGGCTAGAAGACAGGTTGAACTCTTATTAAAAGTAGGTTGAAAAAATTTTATGCCTGTAGTTGTTGGCTTATATCTTGTCTTCTACATAACTACCTAAGGGTGGAATTACTATGGTCAATGTGTATTTAACCTTTTAAATACATGTTAAAGCTGCACCATTTTATGTCACTCAGGAACATATGTGAGTTCTAGCCACTCCATGGTGCCACATGCTACTATGATATTTGAACTAGATTCTAAGGAGTCTGAGCTCTAGGAATACTTTTTTTATGCTTTTGACCTAGAGTTTTGCTTGTGTTCATATACTGCTGTTTAGAATTTTAAAATCAATTAGGTAACTGATTTTAAACACTTTCCTTCATTCCTTATCTTGAAGGGACAGTATTAGACAGATGGTTTTTACTTCCTATTCAGACACAGTGACTCCTCTGTAGAAATGGTTCTCAAACATGGTTGTACATTAAAATTACCTAGAGAGTTGAAAAATCATCACAAATCTGTCCATTGCATATGCCAGTTAAATCTGGTTTTCTGGAAAGAGGGCCAGAAATCACAGACATATTTTTAAATCAGTGGATAAGCAGCAGGATTAATAATAATGAGCACCACTGGCGTCTGCAGTCAAGCTAAGTAATCGCCCAGGGTGTGTCCTTGGTGCTCAGGGTGTCTAAAGCTCCCCAGATGATTTTAAATTGGCAGCTATGCATTCTATCCACAGTCATAGCTTTGGCTCCATTACCTCCTAGACAAAGTAATTCTTTGAGAACGGAAAACCCAGAGCTGTAAGAGGTACACCTTCAAGGAGGTCATGGAAGCAGGTGGGGAAACCTGCCTTTCAGATAATATGATCTCATTTTGCAGGCTGTGAACTTTGTACTCTTTTGTCTGATGCTAAAACATCAGTTGAACGTCTGCTCCCCCAGATTTTCTCCCTCATACAAACTGCAGAATAACCGTTGATATGGTTCTCAGGGACCCCGAGAGCCAGTGGTGCACAGATCCCAAAGGACCGCAGAAAGCCAACTGCTGCCGGAAGTATCCCACACTGCCTTGCACGGCTGCCTTGTCCTCGCTCCCGACTTTGTATTTGAACTGTTGCTTCTGTGTCACATTGCTTCCTGATTTAATTTTTAGAAGTTAGCATGCTTTTTCTACTAAACCTGCAGCAACTAACTAAATGGCGTTTAGAAGAAAATGAATACCACTATGTTGTGATGACTAAAATGTTTAGGTTTGTTCTCAAGAACATAATACCTTCTGGGTGGGTTTGGCTTGCTCCCTCTAGCAAGTTTTAAGGTAGCTGCTTCCCAAGAGTGCAAAGTGGGTTACAGATAACCAAGAGGAACCAGAATGTATGACCTATTTATTGAGGCATGACAAAGTTGCAAAGTCAGTGTCAGTCAAATGTCACTGTGAAATGGTCTCAGGGTGGCACTTTTCATCCTCTGAATTTAGCCTGGACAGACATTGTAATTTACCTCCTGAGCATCTTAGAGTCAGTTATTTATCTCAAAACTTCCTTTTCTGGTTCAGATAATATGAGTTTACTCTGTTTCTCTGTTGTGTTGCTTTCTCACCTCTATCCTGTATCTCAGACATTTCATTTCAATGCCTCCTTGAACATTGATATCTGACCAACACAGGGCAGGCTCTATCCATAGTCCCTTAACAACTCAACCTTGCTGTTACAGATAACTGAGAGTGTACTTGCCTATAATTTACTCTGTATCTGGTACTGGCTCTTCCAAATGACGGTCTTCTTGGAGTTAGAGACCATCCTATTAAAACTCAGTGGTTTCACCAAATAAATATTTTCTTTACACCCTTGATCCATGACGATAGACTGTGAGTTCAGGCCTTTGTTTCTCTGAATCCTTTCCCCAACCACTGTGGCAAAGGAGAAAGTGTGGACAACCTTGGGCCAGTTCTGCTATCAATTCTCACGTTCCTTAGGCTAAAGCATGCCATGAGATTGTGCCCAATTCTAGACTGACAAATGTGTATGTGTATGCATTTGTGATGAGTTGTAGAAACACACACACACACACACACACACACACACACACACTTTCATCCAATCAAGGACCAAGGCTCAGAAAGGGGAACAGAGATATTTTTGGTATGTACAAGATATCTTGTATTAATTATGTATGGTTAATACTTTACCTATAAAACACTGAGAATTACACTTAAATGTCAAAGGCGAGAATGCACACAGGTCTGAGAATAGCACTCTTAAAAAGTGGCACCATCAAGTATTCCCAAGGACAACTTGTGTTTACCAGGAGAGAGTGTGAGTCTAGGTACAGAGACCCAAAGACTCAGTGCTCTCATTCCATGTGCTCTGTATAATTGACAGTTAGATCAAAGCCCAAGGCTAATATTGTTGGATAGGATACAAAAGGCAAGTTTCAAACCTTTACCCAGTAGATGTCATTAATGCTTGGAGAGCTCAAGGAATATAACCATCACCTCCCCCCCCCCACACACACATACATAAACAACAAACAGCAGATAGAACTAAAACCAGACCCAGTTCTGTCTCAGGGTCTAGTCTTGCTGGAGCACAGTATGTTTCTCTTAATCTATTGATTCCAGGGAAAGTTTGGGGGAATAAAAAAGCCCTGACTGTCTCCTTTTCCCTCAGCATCTGTGGCCTCAGAATATATGAACTTTGAACAGATTTCCTTCATTTGTTCTTTCCAACTTTGTTCTTTCACTGAGGACACCATCCAATTTCTAAGAGGATTTATATTTCTTGGCCTATGGCTTCTAAATGTTAATTTGAATATGGGATCATTTTTGTTTACTGGCTGAGTTGAGTTTAATCCACATTTTTGTAAGGTCTTATGAACATACAGGTTCATAAGTCCATAATCTGGAAGCCTGTGGGAAATCCTCCCCGTAACACCCCTTTCCAGGGGAAATGAATTCACCCCAATCAGAAGACAGGATTAGTCAGGCTTGACCTACTAAATTGAATCAGACAGTTATACCGCGTCAGATGTTCCCAGCATTGACCTTTTTAATGAGAAATGGATCTATTAGATCTGCTTTACTCTGCTGTAAAATATTTTATGAATTCGAACAAAGCTTTCCATCATTTAGATAGGTATCAGGATCTGAGGAGCGCTTAGGCTGAGACCAAGTAAACTGGGCTTTTGATGGCCTGGCCAGGTGGAACGTGTTTAATTTGTTAACTTGCTGACCCTCTTTCTTCTCTAAGCCAAAAGCCTCAAAAGACCAGACACCAGTGAATACATTTTATAAAAAGAGAAGAATGAGACCCAGCTGAAGTCCTTTGCCAAAACCTCATGAAGTATGCAATCTCTCCTGCTGGGGAAGGACAAAGCATCGGAGGCGTTTTGCTTTCTTCTCACATCCACAACTCCTGTCCTTAAATGCAGCTTCGAGGCCTGACAACCGGAGTTGACTAGTTAAGTGGATCTTAAGTTTCATCTTTAAAATCACCCAGCTGTTCTCTTTTCCTCAAAAATAAAACCAGCCCAGCTGGTGGGTGGGAGTTTCCTACTGTGACCCAGGAAGCTAAGGCCCCCAAGACAGAGACAGGTGTGAGTAGGGAGGGTGGAGAAGAGGGGGCGGGGCAGGCAGGGGAGGCAGGTGCTGCACTTCCCAGAGGCGGTTTTCTCTTGGGCACGGAGAGGAGCGCTGAGAGCGGTGCTGGCTTTGCATGGGCTTAGGCTGAAAGAAGCCATATGTTGTGGTACACTATGCAGACACTTGGGAGTAAAGGGCCAAGGCACAATGGAATCATTGACTGTTAGAGCTGGAAGGGGTCTTTGAAACTGAGGCCAGTCTTCCTAGAGATGCTGACTGTGTTGTCCACAGGTGTCCACATTGACTCCACAGACACATAACTAACCAAAGACCCCTTAGTCTGCCTGAAGTGAGTGCGTCTTTCTGATAACGCCTGAGGTAAGGGGATACAGAGAAACCCTGGGTATTAACATCTTGATGGCATTATTGAGAGGCAGTATGCTAATATAAATGACATTATTTATAAGACAGAGACCCCATTCCTGTAATGCTACTGAATATACAGAATGTAGCTGCATGCCATTTAACCTATGTGATTCTTTGGTGCCACTGCTATAAGACATCAAACATTTATTTATGTGTGTAGGTATATAAGTAGTGAAAAATGTGGTTAAATAGAAAATAATGTTTTTATGGATGTGTGCACGTGGCCCTGGGGATGAGGTAACAGGAACAAGGGGGCATGCTGGGGTCCCGTTCCTGTCATTTCATGCTGTTCAGAATTAGAAGTACAGTGTTTATAAGGGTTGCCATGGCACTGGTCTTCCTCTAAGTAGCATTTTTTCCTTCTTCCCATCTTTTTGTTTTTGTTTTTAGATGGAGTTTATTTGTATTCCCATGGAATACCTCCTCCTACCTCTATCCAAGACCTTGATAATGAAACATATTTCTCTAGGTTCCTTGAAACCTTTATGGAGACAATAAAGCCACTCTAATCTAAGCAGTGATAGCAGGAGAAGACTGAAGGATGAATGGCTGACCCATTTCATCCTATTCTCACTAAGATACCAAGTGATGGAGCAGCAGGTACTTCCTGGTCTAAAGCCCCAGAGTCAAGGGGCAGCAAGGAGGATTGATCAGTCCAAGAGTCCCTTGAGAACTCTGGAAAGACTTATGCGGACTCCTGTATCTATAAATACCATGCACAATGGTTGTGCTCCTGCCAAGAAACCTGGTTTTCTATCTTCACTCCAACACTGCTGTATGAATTTGAGGAAAATTTGCATGTCTGAACTTGTTTCCTCATTTTCAAAGGGAGATCACTCTTATTCTATGTGTTGTGAAGACAAAATGGTTATATGACTGCTTTATCCATAAGGGGCCACCCATCAAAAGCTCCTGTTATCCTGGATCTTGGTGGGAGAGACTGATGGTCACCCATGAGTTAAGAAGCACCTGCTGAATAGGAGAATTCATGGGGGTATTCCTGCTGTAACTTGGTAGGTATTTCCTCTGGTAAACTTTTAGATGGTAGGCAAAGTTAAACTTGGAACTGAAATTAGGGGCTGGACAAACAGAAAGAAAGAAATGGTATGTTCCCACCCATGAGCTAGGAGACAGAGGTGTCATGGTGGGTAAAGTCAGTGTGTAATTGGTCTTTCACCCACACTCAGGAGTTGTTTCTCCCCCAGCACATGTGTTCTCACAATACTGACCTTTTCTTATCTTGTGGGCAAACTAGAGCCAGTATCTAGCTGTGCTGTTGAAATAACAGCGACCAACGCTTGAATGCCTGAATGTATCTGGATGCTGTGACCGTAATTGTATGTCAGAATGCTCCCGTTTCATAGAGAGATTCACTGTTTCTCTAGTCAGAGAATATTCTGGCTTAAGTCATCAAAAGATGCCTGAAGTGATAAAGAGTACTGGGAGACTATGGCCAGCCAGCGCTGGCGTGAGATGAATAGGAACCACTGAGGTCGACAGGAGATGAATGTTTCCCCAGTGTTTGAGAAGGGGCATAGAAGTGATCCTGGCTTCACAGGAAGAAGTGTCAAGACTATCCAGGGAGTTTGGATGAACTGTAGCTGAGAGGGTCTCTGGGTTCATCAGAACCCTTGCAGAGTGGTTACTTTTAGGGAACTTCTCAGGATAGGGCAGCATAGGAGAAGCTGTGCCTCTAGCAGGCAGTCTGCCTGCAGTCAGATGCGGCCCACTTCTAGAACAGTTTCCCTCCCAGATATGAAGAATTTCCAAGTGCAATGCCATGTTGCCTGAGGGTCATCGCCCTTCAAGTTGAAACAATCCCAGGAATGAAAGAAAACCATAAAGCAAAGCACAGAAGCCCAAGTCCTGTCATCTGTAATTGCGCTTTCTGCAGTGGTCAACCACTCTTCACATATTAA
>CACVCL010021155.1:0-65876 GCA_902729485.2 Mus minutoides
TGCCACCACCCCTGGGCTGCACTTTTTTTTTTCTTAATTAAAGTCATGCTAGAGGTATGAAGTGATATCTTATTGTAGTTTTGGTTTATATAATTTTTAAAATCTACTTTTATTTAAGTGCATATGTGTGCACCTCCCTGTCAATCTGTGAGCCCACATGTATGTTGGTGACCTCATGGGTCAGAAGAGGCATTGGGACCCCTGGAACTGGAGTTACAGGCATGCATGAGCAAGTGTGTAGATAGATTCTAGAAATTGAACCCAGGATCTCTGTAAGAGCAGCAAGCGCTCTTAATCACCAAGCCATAGTTCTAGCCCTTGATTTGTATATACTTATCAGTGATATTGGATATTTTATAGGCTAATAGATAATTTAAATATCTTCTTTGTAGAAAAAGTTAAGATTTTCGTTTTTTTAAACTCAGCGGTTCCTCTTTTTCATTTAGTTGCAGGAATTCTCTGTTCTGGGTATTTAACCTTTATTAGAGATTCCCAAAGATTTACTCTTTCACATTTTTTTACAGTGTTCTTCAGTGCACTAAAGTTTTACATTTTCACCTGTGTAAATAGTTTTCCTTTTGTCAATCTACTTTTTTTTTTTTTTTTTTTTTTGGTTTTTCGAGACAGGGTTTCTCTGTCTAGCCCTGGCTGTCCTGGAACTCACTTTGTAGACCAGGCTGGCCTCAAACTCAGAAATCCACCTGCCTCTGCCTCCCGAGTGCTGGGATTAAAGGCGTGCGCCACCACGCCGGCTGTCAATCTACTTTTTTACATTGCTAACCCAACCTGGTAACCAGCTTTAGAGTTAACCAGTTTTCAAAGCATGATTTTGAGAAGATACCATTTTCTCACTGAGTGGTCTTAGTTCACTTGTGGAAAATTATTTAGTCAAGAATATTGGAGTTTATTTCTGGACTAATGATTCTTTTTTTTGGGGGGGGGGTTCGAGACATGGTTTCTCTGTATAGCCCTGGCTGTCCTGGAACTCACTCTGTAGACCAGGCTGGCCTCAAACTCAGAAATCCATCTGCCTCTGCCTCCCAAGTGCCACCACGCCCAGCTCTGATTCTTTTCCATTGAATTATTAGCCTCCTTATAAGTCTTAAAATCAGGACATATTATTTGTTCTTATTCTCATCATTCTCAGTCTTTTGAAATTCCATATGAATTTGAAAAGCCTTCTTTTCCCAATGGGATGTCATCTGATATGCACACTGTTCTGTGTTCTGAGATTTCCATCTGAATCATGTTAAGCCCTCTAACCCATGCATGTGGAGTCTTTTCATGTGCCTAGGTCTCCCTGAATTTATTTTTGTAGAATTTTATTGTTTCCATTGTCTTTAACGCCCTTGGTTAAACTTGATGGTAGGTGTTTCATTCTTATGATGCTATTGTAAATTAAACTGTTTTTCTTAATTTTCTGTCTTGTTCATTAGTGGTGTACAAACAACTGATTTTTTTGTGTTAACACTACTACAGCTGTGTGCTGAGTTTGTTAGCTTTAGATGTGTATGTATGTGTACATGGGGAGACATATATATACATATGCATATATATATATATACACACACACACACATATATAAATGTACATATAAATATGTATGTGTGTGTGTTGTTTTAGGGTAAGTGTAAATAAAGGCAATTGACATTTCCCTTTCCATTTTGCATGCCTTTTATTTCTTTTTTGCCAAGTTGAATCAGCTGGGACTTTCTCTGCTAGGCTGACCATCACTGGTGAAGCACATTTTGTTTTGTTTTGTTTTGTTTTTCAACTTCAAAAGTGGTTAAAAAAAACCTCATACCTATTAGCAGTTACAGCTGTTACAATTAAAAAGTGATCTGTGGCTGGGCATTGGTGGCACATGCCTGTAATCCCAGCACTTGGGAGGCAGAAGCAGGCAGATTTCTGAGTTCGAGGCCAGCCTGGTCTACAGTGTGAGTTCCAAGGCAGCGAGGACTGCACAGTGAAACCTTGTCTTGAAAAACCAAACCAAACCAAACCAAACCAAACCAAACCAAACCAAACCAAACAAACAAACAAACAAGTGATCTGCGAATGCTGCTCTGTGCCTGTCTTAGGGTTCTCTAGAGTCACAGAACTGATGGAATGTCTCAATATATTAAGGAGATTCCTTGTAATGGCCTACAGTCTGTAGTCCAACTAACCCAACAGTGGGCATCTGTGGATGGGAAGTTCAAGAATCTAGTAGTTGCTCAGTCCCACTGGGCTAGTTGTTTCAGCTGGTCTTCTGTAGATGTGGGTTCCAACAGATGTGCTGGCAAGTAAATGCAGGCGGCGAAGAAGAGCAAATCCTCCTCCTTGCAATGTCCTTATGTGTGGCACCACATCTGCATCTAAAACTTGCTTTGTCACGGGCTGACCTTGAGCTCAGAGATCTGCTTGCCTCAGTCTGGACTTTTAAGGTATATGCTACCTTGTTTGGGTCTAAGATTTTCATGGCCACTATGCCTGAGGTCTCTACGTCACGATCCAGGTCGGAAACTTGTCTTCTAGCCTCAAGATCTAGATCACAGGTAAGCCCTCCAGTTCTGGATTGTAGTTCATTTCAGATGTAGTCAAGTCAACAACCAGCAACAGTTGTGACAGTGCCCTTCCTCCTGAGTTGATTGTCTGTGTTGCTGTTAACTCTCCAGTTAGGATCATTTGTTTTCGTTCTAACACAGCACACCCTGAAGGAGCCCACGGCACTGCAAAGAAAAGAATCCGTTCAGGAAGAGATGAGCTATGCTAGGAGGGCGGTCACCGTTGAACTCTGCAACATGGGGCCAAAAGCAAAAAGGGCGCAGAAAGTCACAAAGAGCCGGAAAGTGCTGGATGCACTTGAGCCTTCCGAAATGGAGAGAATTCCATCATGAAGAATTCCTGTCATGAAGGAACGTGCCTTTCTGAAAAGGAAATAGATTCGATTGGCTTACTCAACTGGTGTTCTCACATCAGGTTTTGATTGCAGCAAAGAAATGCTTATTTAAAGGACTTGTTGATTCACATCTGCTTTATTAGGCTCATGTGTCCCTTACATAGACCATGGATTATTAATTTATCTGTCAGACAAAATACAAACTCAAACAGATTGCTGGTGTTTTTTCTTTATTTGGCTCTCTGATTGATGGTCCAGGAAGAAAGTTAAGACTTCCTTTGTTGAGTCTATTTTTTAAAAAAGTTTATTTATTTTATGTGTATTGGTGTCTTGCCTGCAAATATGTGTCTGTGTGAGGTTATTGAATCTTGGAGTTACAGACAGTTGTGGGCTGCCACGTGGGTGCTGGAGGAGCAGTCAGTGATCTCAACCACTGAGCCATCTCTTCAGGCCTGATGGGTCTACTTTTATCACCTACCGGTCCATTCAGCAAAGAAAGCCCAATTAAATCACATGCTTTTTAGATGACTGATTTATTAATATTCTTTACAAATTGAATTTCTCCATCTTTTTTTAATGATGTCATGGCATTTACAAACATGTTCTGACGGGTACTGTGTAAAGACTCTTAGGATCAGAATTATGATTACCCAAAAATTATTTGGTTCAGTCCAGTAGTAACACTGCTTTCAGGCTGAGTCTTCAGAAACAGGGCCTTTGAGGTTATATGTCAATACATAGTGTTACTGTTCTGTCTCAAGGTAGTATCTCCTAGGCTGCCTTTTAAGATCCACTGTGTCTCTCTTGTGGGACTTCTAACAGTGGGAGTAGGGGCTGTCTCTGACTCTCTTGCCTGTCTTAGGGTCTCTTTTTCTCCTGGGTTGACTTGTCCTGCCTTAATATGAGGGGAGGTACCCAATCTTATTATAACTTGATTTGCCATGTCTGGTTGATGTCCCTGGGAAGCCTGCCCTTTTCTGAGGTGAAATAAGAGGAGTGGATGAGGAAGGGGGAAGTGGAAGGGAGGGACTGGGAGGAGAGGAGTGGGAGGAAACTGTGGTCAGGATATAATACATAAGAGAATTAAAAATAGAGCTATGCTTTGTCTCAAACGTTCCCCCGCAATCCTTTGTACAGTGTCCTCTATTTCTCTAGGGCAGGCTTCATGTTTATAAATAACTTCATTATGATGACAGCTTTGTTAGAACACACGTTCTGAGAAGACAGGTCTATCTTATTCATTAATAATACCCCAAGAATCTTAATAATGGTTAGCATCTAACCATCATATCATATGTTTTTATATAATGGAGGTTTCTATGACTCAAGAATTATGTTTTAAAATATAAGCTTATGACCCAAAGTTGTTTTCTCACAATTAGAAAATATCTTCTTCTTTCTCTCTCTTTGATAAGGTCTCATGTATGCCAACAGTGAGTTAAAACATACTATGTAACTGATGATGTCCCTATACTTCTGATCATTCCACCCCGCCCAGATTGAAGGCATGTGCCACTATATCCAGTTTGTGTCATGCTGGGCTTTGAAACCAGGGCTCTGTATGCCAGTCAGGTATCTGTCAACTGAGTTACATCCCCAGCCCTGTCTGTGTCTTTTAAGATGCACTTTTTTATTCTCAAAGAAAATTGGTATTTCAGGCATATGTATTGTGGTCTTAGGGATACAAGTTGGTGTTTGAATGGTGTTCAAATTCTGTCCTGACTTGTATATCTTTAACTTGAGTTGGAGAAATGGAGTACAGAATATTACCTTTAAGTTTCTTTTTTCAAAACAGGAAAATTATAGATATGCTTAAAGATGTGCCCCACATAATAAGACCTACGGATGGGTTCTTTTTCTTTCTTAATAGAAAATGTATAGCTTCCCTTCCAAAGAGTTCAGGTTATTACCTGGTTCTCTGTTCAAATTGCCTGGTCAAAACTGCCAACCAACAGCTGACAGTTTCTGTCTGTGAATCAGGATTGTGGCTCTCGATTAGGGGACAGGATTCTGAACTCCTAAGTAAAACTCTAGCCAAACAGTTTAAGCCTTACTAACAGGGTCCACAGAGACAAGCCAAATGGAAACAACTTTTATTACCACTTTAGCCCAAGTTTACTCTAGCAAGTAAGACTTTATAGAACCTATGCAGGATTGGATATGCTGGATGGAAATCAGAAATGTTGCTGAACTGATAGAGTTTGTGGGAAATTAGGGAACATGAAGGCCTTCAGGACCACGTTCTCCAAGTGCAAGGCAGATCCTCAGTGGTTGTTGCAGGGGATCACAAAGGAGATCTTTGGTCCAAAGAAGACATCTCTGAAAGGAAAAGCAGCAGTTAAAATCAGCAGAAAACTAAGGCATATGTTATTCTTTTCTGAGTTAAAATTGGACAGTGCTTCGGGTTTCAGATAAGTACTTCAGGTTTCCTTAGTCATGTAGGGAGTAAAATACAAAAGTTGTATAGACTTTCCACAGGAGGCACAAAGACCAAAGAAAGTAACTGAGTTTTCTTTCACCAACATACTATTGATTATATGCTAATATTTGTCTGTAAATAAAAGGAAAAAATCAAAGCCTATACAAAGCAGTTTAGTCTTTTGATGTGGAAATGAGTCATGAAGTTTAAATTTGGGGGTAAAGAGTCAGATCATTAGACATTTCTTAGAAAACCATTAAGCAACTGTCTAGAATGTATGCATGTAAACATGTTTTAAAAGCCAGTCTTATCTTTTTGGGTAGGAAAGATGGCATAAGGTAATATGAAAAATGCATGGAATAGTATAGAAATTTATGTGATTCTGACTTACTAGAAATATAGTTTGCAAAGTGATTTTGTTCCTACTGGAAAAGAAAAACCTCAAAGTTAAGGAAAAAAAAATTTATGTTTACCCTTCTGTTTAAATGTGTTCACAGTACCAATTACAAAGTAATACCAGAAAATAAATAATAGCTCCTGGCATGGCAATAAGTTAGTTTAACAATCCAATAATGAAGAAAAAAAAAGCCATTTTAATATTGGTTGTCATTTAGTTATAGTAAACTGATTCATAGGGTAAATTAACACATGTCCTTGCATCACCTAGTGTGAGAATCGTCTCATGTTTGAGAATCACCTGCAAGGCTTGTTGCACTCGGATGGGAAGGCCTGCACAGGTCCTGACTAAGTCCTCACTGCAGTCCGAGGGCAAGTGTGCATTGAACAGGCACTGCTCTGGAAACCTTAACCGGGGAACAGTTTGAGTCTGAACCTGGTTTTTGTCTCCACAGTAACATTAGCTGGTTCTGTGAGGTCTTCCCGGTCATATCTGCCTTTTCTTGGGAGGAGGTTTGATTATATCTGCCTTTTCTACCCTGCAGGTTTCTTAGAAGGATAGAACCCCTGCCGGGCGTGGTGGCGCACGCCTTTAATCCCAGCACTCAGGAGGCAGAGGCAGGCGGATTTCTGAGTTCGAGGCCAGCCTGGTCTACAGAGTGAGTTCCAGGACAGCCAGGGCACACAGAAAAACCCGTCTCAAAAAACCAAAAAAAAAAAAAAAAAAGGATAGAACTAAGATATCAGCTGTTGAAAGCAATTTGAACCAGTATTAAATGTCCAGAATCATAGTACTTGAAAAAGTCCTCAATCAAAGGAAAATAATCTTAAAAATCAAGCTAAAATATCAATTTAATTCCCAATATTCTATATGTAACATTCCAAAATGTAAATTGTTTTGAACAAAATTACTTCATTTCTTTTTTTTTAAAGATTTATTTATTATAATAAATAAGTACACTGTAGTTGTCTTCAGATGCACCAGAGGAAGGTGTCAGATCTCATTATGGATGGTTGTGAGCCACCATGTGGTTGCTGGGATTTGAACTCAGGACCTTTAGAAGAGCAGTCGGTGCTCTTACCCACTGAGCCATCTCACCAACCAATTACTTCACTTCTAATTAACTTATAGGTATGACTAAAAAAAAAAAATCTCCCAAAGCCCTTACTAACATTTTCTGTCTCAGTGACTTTTTTGATGCTGTCTACTAATTTGTTTAATCAAAACCAAAACAAACCAAAAAAAAGGTGTATTGCTTTTTCAATTAGTTACAATATCAACTTTGAGGTTCACTTGTATTACCATTCAATTTTTTTTTTTTTTTTTTTTTTGAGACAGGGTTTCTCTGTATAGCCCTGGCTGTCCTGGAACTCACTTTGTAGACCAGGCTGGCCTCGAACTCAGAAATTCGCCTGCCTCTGCCTCCCGAGTGCTGGGATTAAAAGTGTGCGCTACCACGCCTGGCAATTTTTGTTGTTGTTAGTAGGAACTGAACATAAAACTTAGCAGGTTGATGCACCGTGTTACACCTTTTTATTTAGGCTTTGTTTTTCTTGCATTTGACAGTCTCAGTGTGTAGCCCAGGCTAGCCTTCAACTTAGATCTTCTCACCTATGCAACTCTACCACATCCATTCAACAAGAACACTATACAACTAAGAGTGGTCCAAAAACAAATGGAATTGATTTTATTTAAAAGTGTGATTAATTTCAGCAAACCGAATTCTGGAACTGTTGTAAGCCAGCTCTGATGCTTTATGATGTGAACCCAGCACTTGGGAGGATTGCCCTGAGTGTTCGAAGTTTCAAAGTCAGTCTAGTAGACACAAGTTCCAGCCAGCTTAAGCTATAGTTGAGATATTGTCTCAACCCCCCCAAAACAAACAAACAAACAAACAAACAATAAAACAAAAGACAAAACCAACCAACAAAACAAACAAATAAATAAGAAAATAAAACAAGGAAAACCAAAACCAAACTAAAACAAAAACCATGGTTTCTGAACTATGAGTCTATATGAGTCTATTAAATTTATTAATACCTATAGAAGACTTATTACCATCATTGGTATATAATAAAACTTCATTGAATCTTACATTTATACAACATTCAAAAACCAATCATGTTTCTGGGTTGTTATAATCATGACAAAATAGTTAAAACAACCTTATAAATAAATATGAATAATGTTAAAATATTTTAAAGTTGGACATATTATACCACATGCATTTGTGTAGATTTTCAAAGTCCATATTTTAAATTTCTGTGTAGAGAAAATCACAGAGAAATTTATCTTCATACCAGTGCTGGAAGATGAAGATGCCTATGTATAAATGAATCATTTGGGAAAATGTAAGACAATAAGAGATGATCTTTTAAGAGATTTTCCTACAACTATATCATAGCGATACATTTTGGAATCTCATCTCCTTACTTTGGACAGCAGAGCAGTTCGCTGAAGTTGCAGTAGCAGATCATCTCGCATCCCTTCCCATCCCAGAAATGATGCTGGACATTTGCATCAATCAGCTTCAGGTCGGCTCTGCCCTCCGGGAGGTTGTGGCAGTTACGATCCTTTAGCAACTTTCTGTAGCAGGAGAGGCGACTTGAAGGCATGGCTTGTGTTCCTAACAGCAAAGTTAGCCCGAGGGTGACAAGTATCACAGATTTCATCTTGCTCCTGATATAGAATAACAAACAAAATAGGTCAGCATTTGCTTTTTTAAAATGTGGGACTCATCTAAAGATAAATTTTGCATGTGGGGTAACCTGGGATGCCAAGGGAGTTAGTCTTTTTCAGGTTCTTTTTTTTTCTCACAGTGCACCTTTCTGACCTTTTTTTACATTTTTTTTAAAGTAAAAACACTTGAAATATTTGTCTAAAAAATTCAAGAGTCTGGACACCACTTAAACACATAGCGAAGGCCAGGGAGGTGGCTCAGTAGGTAGACACTGGCTACATTAGTCTGAGAAGTGCAGGTGTTGGCCTGTTTCTGTGACCCCAGCACTCCGGCGGAGATGGTGGGAGGAGACAGGCAGATGGCTCAAAAGCTCACAGGCCAGCAAACCTAGAGTCCACCGTAGCAAAAACAATGTCAATGAGGTGGATGGTGAGAGAACTAACCCCTCACAGAAGACCTCTGATCCTGACTTCCATATGGGTGCCAGGGCATGCATGTGTTTGTCCTTACTCAGGTACACACACACACACACACACACACACACACACACACACACACACATTGAGGAGAAGTGCTAAGGGAGAGGAAACTAAAGATGAGAATCTGCATAATATGGTGCCCAAATTCACACATTTCTTATATGTACTCCCTCAAGAACAGCTGCTTTTAAGAGAATATAAATTCGTAAAGCTTTGTAGAACAGCTAGCATCACGAAACACAATAAACTCGACGTATCATGTATTAGATAACTGTAACAGTATAAAAGAACCTAGGTCCCACCCTGACAGAAACAAACAAACAAAAAAACCAAAAAGAAAAAAAAAAGCCAAGCAAACAAACAAAAAAACCTTATTTATGCTGATATTTACTGAAGTGGAAATTTCTAGTTTCTTTGGTAGCTCAGTTGTGTCACGTGTGTGATGTCTTTTCTGGAAGCTGCCTTGTGAGAGGATGTTTTGTTGAAACAGACACATGAGAGGACATGTGATGTTTTGCTGGTGCTGATGCTTGAGAGAGTGTGTGACGTTCAGAGCGTATAAATGGAACCCCATAAACAGACAAAGGATGCTCAGAGCCCTTTACTGGTCTCCACTGGTCTTTACTGGCTATGTAAAGCTTTGCTGGTCTCTCTTCCTCAGTGGTCTTCACTTTGTAGAGATGAACATGCCAAAGAACTTCTCATGGTACTCTGCCTGCTTCCATTGACTTGTGCCAATTTGGCAGAGCCTTGCTGTTTCTGCTGGATCAAGCCGCTGCTACTGATTTGTCTTTGGTGTTTGCTGTTAGACTGGACTTCTGGTATCCTAACAATGAAGAGTGTAATCACCCCAAAGAACTACTTCTAAACAGGTCCATAAGCCCCTTTTCCTATTAACCTTCTTTCTCCCCAAACTCTAGACAGTAGGTTTGAAGCATTCAAGAATCCTAAATAAAGTAGGTTTAGAAAAATCCAAGCCTACAATTCACAAATAATATTCTATAAATACATTTATAGTCCATTTATTTTCAAATATCCCAAAATTATTCTTTGGACTCATTTTTGTTACAAACTTTTTTAATTAGTTTTTCATAAATTTTTTCCCACATAAACTATCTGCTACTGAAAATGGAGGCTGGAATTATCTCTTAATTATGTAGCATGGCCGTGACCACCATCTTTTGTTAGTTACAAAAGATAACTAACTGCTAAGTGAGCAAACTTTTGTTGACATAGTTCTAACATTCCACTCTTTGTAAAATAGATTTCCATAGCTTCTATGCACTCGTCTTGGTTGAACCTTTGGGGTCATACCAGACAAATGTAACCCCTAAAGAGATAATCCTGGGCTGGTGAGATGGCTCAGCGGGTAAGAGCACCCGACTGCTCTTCCGAAGGTGATAAGTTCAAATCCCAGCATCCACATGGTGGCTCACAACCATCCGTAACGAGATCTGGCGCCCTCTTCTGGAGTGTCTAAAGACAGCTACAGTGTACTTACATATAATAAATAAAATAAATCTTTAAAAAAAAAAAGAGATAATCCTTTAGTAGTGGTTACACAAGACTGAATATTCGTCATGTATGTAAACGATCTCCTCTAACTGTTGTATTAGACCTGGGGAAAGTGGAGCTTATTGTAGCAAAGGGAGAATCACAACATAGTGTGACAATCAGAACCAGGATCCATAGCTGTGCATATGCACTTTGCTAACGTGCCAATACATCGTTCTGCCATAGGACATAAAGGGTGTTTCTCTTTGCAGAATAAGAGTATTTGTTTTTAATTAACATACAGAGAAATAGGTTTCAAGATGGCATTCTCACACACACGTGCCCTGGACACTCCTCTCACCCCCCACCATGTGCACTTCCCTCCCCCTCCTGTACCCTTACTTCTAGGTCCCCCTTTCTGCTTTTATGTCATTTATTTCTATTACCTTCTTTCCCCTCTCCCTTTGTGGCTTCTCTTTTCCCTGCTTCTCTTCCTCTTCTGATCTCACATCTATAATCATACACACACACACACACACACACACACACACACACACACACACGTATTTGTCTTTCTGAGTAAGCAGGCAGAGTACCATGAGAAGTTCTTTGGAACACTTTGGAAGTTAACAATATTGCTGAGAGGAAATCCAAGTCTGACAGATGCCATGTAGGAAGAGCTGCAGTGGGCAGCTGAGCTCCCTGCAGATGATCTACCATCTTGCTCTGCAGGGATGGGGTGTTCCGGTAAGGCACAGTCCCAGAGACTTAGTCCCAGGAGCGCTTCTTGCAACTGATGCTCTCGCTCCTGCTTGTCACTACCATGCTCTTTATGTATTTATCCGTGGTGTGAGTGGACACCAGGAGACCCTCACTGCGTATAGCCTTGTGTGATACTTTCCTGGTGATAGCCCACTCTGTTGGGCAAGTTTCCTGCAGATCAACATGAAGATAAATTTTTGTGAATTAATGCTGTTTAGATGAATTAATGACTTTATAGAATTCCAGATTTGAATCAAATAATTTTAGAAAGAAAGTTTAAGGAGAAAAAAAAAACAACGGTGGCTACTGAGACTCTGCTACGTCCACCAAATGTGTATATGTGTATACACACTTGTCTTTATGTATGTTCATGCATACATGTGTAGGTATATGTGCATGTATTTAGGTTTGGAAGTGCACTTATAAAATTGATGAAACAGGTGGTCAGGCCCAGCCAAGTGTGTCTTTGTGTGTGTGTCCATGTGTGTGTGTGTGTGCATGTGTGTGTATGCATGGCTTCCTCTCTCTCCTTTTTCTTTCTTTCTCTCTGGTTCATGAAGTAGCAGTTAAGGAGTAAAGAGCCCACATAACTTTCTCTTCTTAATCCCCTGTTGCTATCAACAGTAGTCATTGCCAGAAGCCAGCAGCTTTTGGCCTCCAGAGAACAAAAGAGAGTTATTGCCAGAAGCCATCAGCTTTTGGCTTCAGAATAGCAAGAGAGAGATACATTGCCAGAAGCCATAGGGTAGGATGCAGAACCATAGGGTAGTATGAGAAGCCATAGGGTAGTAATGAGAGAATTAAAGGCCAGAGGTCATCAGTCCAAAGCTGTATCCCACCTCAGTAACTGAACCTGTTGGGGCTGCACCCTAGCAAATTAAGAGCTTCCCAATCACTAGATACAGCTTATGAGTAACTCATCTTAGGTAACATGTGAAATTTTGAGTAAAGACAGATTTTTTTTTAAGTTTAGAAAATAAAAATATTCCATCATATTCCTGAAGGTTTCAGATTTTCCTTTATATTTGAATTTGAGCTAGTCATCTTTGACCTGGCTTGTAATTTTTAAAATTGTGCACACCTAATTTTTATCTACAAATATTACTAAATGTAATTACTAAAATTAGAAAAATAAGATTTATTTATACTTTCTCTGATTTATTAGAGCAAAACATGAGTTCTATAGTGTCTTAGCATCTAGCATGCACATATTATATGTGTATGTATACTATAACCTTCAAATGGACTTTTTGCAGATCATAGATTGAAATTCTTTCTTTTGGTTCTTGTTTGGTTTTGATGCAGTCTCATGTACCCCATTCTGATCACCAACTACACACAGCCTTGGAATCCTGATCCTCCTGTCTTCTTTCCACCAGCCAAGTGCTAGCATGGCTCATTTGCACAGAACACCTGCAGAATTCATACAGCTAAACGTCAATGCTACAAGGGGCTCTCATTCTCATTTACTTCTGAGGAGTTCTTCTTTAATACCCATGAAGTACTTTTAAAAAATAAAACTGAGTAACCCCCGACACATTCCCACCCCAGAAGGCTAGAGCTACCAAGTTGCAAACGTTTACCACGTGACAGGAAAAACCGTGGGCATCATTCTCTAAATAAAACGGGCTCCACTCACTGGGTAAAGATTTTTTTGTTGTTGTTTATAACTTTTTGGAAGTGAAATTGACATACAATAAATTGCAGCTACTTCAAACATGTAGTTTGCTAAGTATGTGTTTTTCCCATGACACCATCACGACAACGAAGACATTAGTCATAGTCGCCTCTAAATTTCCCCACAGTCTTTTATTGCCTGTCCCTCCTTGTTGCCTACCTACTCCAGCAACCATCCATCTGCTTTCTGATATTCATATTCTATATTCATAGTCTAGAATTTTCCATGAAATAGGATATATGAAATTATACCATCCTTTATGTGGGTTATTTCAGTACAGTAGTCTTGAGATGTGCTTGTTTTATTTATTTATTTTTTAAAGATTTATTTATTTATTATATGAAAGTACACTGTAGCTGTCTTCAGACATTCCAGAAGAGGGCGTCAGGATCTTGTTAGGGATGGTTGTGAGCCACCATGTGGTTGCTGGGAATTGATCTCAGGACCTTTGGAAGAGTAGTCAGTGCTTTTAACCGCTGAGCCATCTCACCAGCCCCGTGCCTGTTTTATTGCTAAGTATTCTATTGTATGTACTATAAATAGTCTATCCCTTTACCTGCTAATAAACATTTGGGTCATTTGTAATTTGGGACAGTTATATAAAGGTACTGAGAACACTTCTGTGCGAGTCTTTGTAAGATCAGAGCATTGATTACTCTTGGGCAAGTATGTGCGTGTGGAATAGCTAGTTGGGTTGGATGAGGGGTCAGAGGTCAGCCTCAGTATCATTTATCAGGAACCATCCAGCCTGGTTCCATTTGTAAAATTTATTTTACTTTATGTATGTCTTGCCTGTATTCCTACTGTGTACCATGTGCATGCTTGTTGGGTGCAATGAAACTGTTTATGGATAGTTGTGAGCCACCATATGGATGCTGGAAATTGAACCCAGCTCACCAATAAGAGCACCACAGGCTCTTAACTGCTAAGCCAGCTCTCCAGGCCCCAACTTGGTTCTTGAGACAGGATCTCTCACTGCGTCCAGGTTATGTCAGTGGATTAGGCTGGCTGCCCAGGGAACTCTGACAGGCCTCCAGTCTCCACATCCCCAGTGATAAGACTGCAGGCATGCACTGCCACGTGTGACTTCTTGCCCATGTGGGCTCTAGGGTTCAAACTTAGGTCATGGTGTTTACACAGCAAGTGCTTTGCCAGCAGAGCTACTGTTCTGGCCCTGGTCTATTTTAACTTTTAAAGGAACTATCAAATCGCTCTTACAAAATGGTTATGTGGTTTTAAATTCCCACTAGCAGTGTGATTTATACACAGGCTCCAGCTCCTGATTTGGTCACTTTTTACATCTCAAGCATTTTAATGCATATATAATGATATCTCATGAGTATATAATCTCAGGCATTTTAATGCATATATAATGACATCTCATTAGTATATACTGCTTTTTCTTACTCATTGTTGATGTTGAGTCTTTTCTCAGGTGATAATTTTTTTTTCTGGTGTGTTTCTTTCAGTGAAGACTATGTTCAAGGGCTGGTGAGATACCTCAGCCTCTAAGTGTGTGTCACGAAGCCCGAGAATTTGAGTTCAGTTCCAGGGACTTACCTAGTGGAAGGAGAGAACTGACTCTTACAGCTTGTGCTCTGACAGCCCTACTTCAAAATAAGTAAGCAAATGTAATTACAAAAATTACATTTCAACTCTGTTGCTCATCTTAAAACCAACTGGATTGCAGCTGGGCATGGCTGAGCATGCCTGTAATCGCAGTACTAGGAAGCTGAGGCAGATGGACCTATGCATTGAGGCTAGCCCATGTGTGCTCCATAGCAAGTTCTAGGCCGAGAAAGAAAGAAAGAAAGAAAGAAAGAAAGAAAGAAAGAAAGAAAGAAAGAAAGAAAGAAAGAAAGGGAGAAAGAAAGAAAGAAAGAAAGAAAGAAAGAAAGAAAGAAAGAAAGGGAGAAAGAAAGTCAGACAGACAATAACAAGGAAAAAAAAACAACAACAGTGTAATCCCACCTTTTAAAAAGTATGCTAAACCGGATGTGGTGGTGCACGCCTTTAATCCCAGCACTTGGGAGGCAGAGGCAGAGGCAGGTGGATTTCTGAGTTCGAGGCCAGCCTGGTCTACAAAGTGAGTTCCAGGACAGCCAGGGCTATACAGAGAAACCCTGTCTTGAAAACAAAACAAACAAACAAAAAGTATGCTAATTGCTGAGCATTGGAGGCACAGGCCTTTAATCTCTGTGAGTTCAAGGCCAGCCTGGTATAACAGAGTGAGTTCCAGGACAGCCAGGGCTACACAGAGAAACCCTGTCTCGAAACAAAACAAAACAGTATGGTAAAACATTTTAAATAATATTTCATTCCTTGAAATTATTATTTTTTTACAAAGTATAGGTAATTTTTATTTTTTATTTTTACAAAGTATAGGTATCAAAAAAGAAGAGAAAGAAAAGAGAAGAAGGAGGAGGAAGAAGAAGAGAAAGAAGAAGAGGAAGGAGAAGGAGAAGGAGAGGAAGAAGAGGAAGAAGAAGGAGAAGGAGGAGGAGGTGGTGGGGGAGGAGGATAAGGAGAAAAAGGAGAGGAAGAAGGAGAGGAAGAAGAAGGAGGAGAAGACGGAGGAGGAGAAAGAGGAGAAGGAGGAGGAGGTAGTGGAGGAGGAGGTGGAGGAGAAGGATAAGGAGAGGAAGAAGAAGAAGAAGAAGAAGAAGAAGAAGAAGAAGAAGAAGAAGAAGAAGAAGAAGAAGAAGAAGAAGAAGAAGAAGAAGAAGAAGAAGAAGAAGAAGAAGAAGAAAAAAACTGGGTTGTTTATTGTGGTGGTTTGTTTAGCAATGTGATGTAAACCAGAGTCACTAGGTGGGGAGCCTCCGTTAAGGAAACTTCACAGTGGCCTGTGTGGAATTTACTTGATTATCAATTGCCTGTTGGTAGATGTGGAGGGCCCAGCCCGTTGTGGGCAGTCCTCCCTCCCCTGCAGAAGGTCCTGAGTGGTGAGAGTCAGCTGAAGGTCAGGCCGGTGAGCCAATAAGCAGCCTTCCTCGGGGCTCTGCTTTAGTCCCTGCCTGGAGGTTTCTCTCTTGTGTTTGTGCCTTGACTTCTTCAGTGATGAGTTATTATCTAGAAGTGCAAGATGAAATAAACTCTTTCCTGCCTCACTTGCTTCCGGTGATGGTGTTTATCGCAGCATCAGAAAGCAAACCAAGACTTTGTCAAGTTTTGAGAATTCTTTCTATATTCTCTGGATATGAGGTTTTTTTTGGTTTTTTTGTTTTTTTTTCTTTTCTAGATATATTTGCCTGTATCTATGGCTTTCAATTTCATCTTAGTAATGGTTTCCAAAGAAGAAAAATTCTCAAAATTGGTAAAGTGTAATTTTTGTGTTTTTTTTTTATAGACCATAATTTTGTATTGTTGCAGATAGCCGTGGGACTAATTATATTTGATGTTAATTCCATTCTCGTGTGAGTGGCTTTGAACAAGGACTGTGTCAGCACTCAGGTGATTTCCTGTAAACCTGCTTCCCACCTTAATTTGTAAAATAAAGGAGAGCTGATGATTGAGCAGATAAAGGGAAGGTGGAGTGGAAGGTGGAGAGAGAAGGAGGAAAAAATGGAAAAGGGAGAGGACGCAGAGGAGGAGGAAGAAGAAGAAAAGCAGAGCAGAAGCACATGGCCTGGAGAAACCGTAAGTTCTAAGGGGTCTCATAGATGGAGAAGATGGTAGTATAGCGGTAGATCTGCCCAATCTAGGCACACAGCATGTATTCATATTAACTGAGTCAGGTTTTCATTGCCCGGGGCATATTTAGGTTTACTGCAACATTGTATAATCAAGAAAGCATTGCCTTTCCAAAGTAAACAAAAGTTTTCTCTAAGTTTTATAGTTTTAGGTTTCACGTTGCTTCCGGCGGCTCACACTCATTGAAATTCTGCATGTAGTTGTCCAATAATTTCTGTGCTGTATACTTAAAAGGTTACTTTTTTCTCTATTGAATCTCCTTCTCCATTGACAAATGTACTGGCATTCCTTAGTACAAAGTCAGAGGTAAAACTGGGGGACCATTGGAGCGCCTCAGAGGGCTTCTGCTTCCGGGCTGGATCGCAGGCTCACGGGCACCTTACCATGGACGTGGGCCTCTTCCAAGCTGTCCATTCACTCCCATTCATCGACTTGCATGTTTTATTCCAAAATAAGATTTTAATTCCTGTAACAATTCTTTGAATCAGGTAGACTTAGCCCTACAACTTTGTTCATAAGGTTTTTGGGGTTTGGTTTTTTTTTTTTTTTTTGACAAGTATTCATGCATGAGTCGAAACTTGCCAATTTCTATAGAAAAACGCTGGTGGAATTTTTATTGAAATTGCATTGACCCTTATAATACTGGACCTTTAGATTTTTTTTTTTTTTTTTTTTTTTTTGAGACAGGGTTTCTCTGTGTAGCCCTGGCTGTCCTGGAACTCACTTTGTAGACCAGGCTGGCCTCGAACTCAGAAATCCGCCTGCCTCTGCCTCCCAAGTGCTGGGATTAAAGGCGTGTGCCACCACGCCCAACAGACCTTTAGATTTATGAATATATTTCCACACTTTTTTGTTTAATTATTTGTATCTTTCTATTTCAAATGCCCATTTTTGCCTTACTATGTTAAGAATGTCTAACATAAAATTTATCCTTCAAAATGATTCTTTAAGATTTATTTGTGTGTGTGTGTGTGTGTGTGTGTGTGTGTGTGTGAGAGAGAGAGAGAGAGAGAGAGAGAGAGAGAGAGAGAGAGAGGGGTGTGGAAGCCATAATAGGGTGTTGGGCCCTCTGGAGCTGAACTTACAGGAGGTTATGTGTTGTCTATGTGGGTATTAGGATATGAACCCAGGTCCTCTGTAAGAGCTTCGTGCATGCTTAGCAACTACTGAGCTAAATCTCCAGCCCTGGGATGGCTATTTTAAATTCTCTGTCAAGTAGATCATCTATTTCCCTGTCATTATGATTAATTTTTAGATTTTTAAATTTTACTCTTTAGTTTGGATTCTGTTTACTTATTTCCCCATTTTTGTTGATATGTGTGTATACGTGTATATTAATATTTCTGCCCATTAGAGATTTACACAAACAAAAGGACATCTGTCACCTTTCCCAGATCTGATGAATCAGCTTTGTTCAGGAAAAGAATTTCCCTTGCGGGCTCTCTGCCTTTATGTTAGTCCCAAACAACTGTCCTTGCTTTAAGCTGTCTGCGGGTTTCTAGACTATGCCTAGTGCTAAGACGGGAGCCAATCAGTAGCTCTCAGGGAAGATGGAACGCTGCTTGTGTGGTCCAACTCTCCCTGTCTCCAAGGAAAAACCGGGCGCTGGATCTCTTCACCGATTTGTTCTGTGCTCTGCTGAGCTTAAAGCACTCCTGTTATAAGTGCGATTATTTTCTTTGTAGCTATGTATGTAGTATATGCTTGGCCCTGTCACTGCTCAAAGACAAACGGCACTGAGAACAGATGTGAGGTTATTATATAGGTGGTCTGACCCCTCCTGCCTTCTTCTTCTCCTAAGACATGAGCTCTGGGGGGGTGGGGGTGGGGGTTCTTTTCCTACTCCGTGACTTAAGGAAGGAGCTGTGATAAATGACTTCACGCTGTTTTGTTTTGTGTAGCTCCCCCCCCCCCAATTAGTACACACTGGCCCTATTAGCATTCAGAACAAGAGAGGCAGAAGCCAGTTCCTTTGGGTAGGGCCAGGAAAAGTTAGGATGCTAGCTGCGCGGTCCAATTCCTTCCTTTACTCTTCTGGGAAATACTGAGTTGGGCTTCCCTCCTCATTGCATAGCATTCTGTGCCAGGAGTGGAGATTACAAGAGACCTTGTCTCCACCTTTCCTACCTGTTTTTGTGTGGTGGTGTACTAGCCCAAGGTACAAGAGCCTCTCTGCTGACTGGGACGCTTTCAGTGTGCCATGTTGCTGACGACGCTGTCATGTGTGCCTCCCTGTCTTGGTCTTGCCTCTTAAGTATGTATTTAGGCATTTTCATTCATATATTTCCGTACTCAATTATGTCTTATTAATTTAATTATTGAGAAAATTCTACATCTATTCATGTAGTCATTTCAACGTCCAATTCTTTCCATTTCTCATGAGACCCATAGTTCTTTCTAGCAGTAGCATTTGGCTGTATGAAGGGTGCCCTTTAATCTTCCTGTAGATCAACTTTGCTACTGATTAATCCTTGGTTTGGAAAGATATATTTCTGATTGTAGTTTAATTCATTAACAGGTACTTTTTAAAAAATGTTCTAGTCTTGTCTACTAATCCTGGTGCTTTTATCTGTCTAGTTTGGCTTCGGCTACTCAATTGTTCTCTTGTGCGTTAGAATGTCTTGCTTCTTGGGGAGTGAACTTTGAACCCAAAGCCTCCCAGGCTCTGGGCAAGTGCTCTATTGCTGTACTTCCTACCATCGACCTGGGGTTTCTTGCCTCTTTGCATGCTTTGTAGTCTTCTGAGGAAGACTGAAGACTAATTGAAGGCTGTATATTTTGATATTCTTATAACTATTCCTATACTTTGTTTTAGGAAGTAGCTGAAATACTTGGAAACAATTTACTCTTATTTTCAAGTTTTGTTAGAAGGTTCCAGAGCAATGTTCAGTCCAGGGATAATTATTCTCCACTGAGATAAAATCCTCCCAAGTATTTAACCCAATGCCTAATGAAATATTAATTTTTTCAATATTGACATGACTATTCCTATATTCATATTCCCTATATGGATATCCAGGTTTTCTATTTCCTAATCGCTTTGGATTTTCCCCTATGGTCTTAGATAGTTTTCTCCTGTGGACACACTAATCAGCTTCCTGCCCAATATTTGGTTTGGGCTTCTCTGAAGACTTCGGAGTCTTCTCTCTCTGCCTACCTGTCTGCATCCGGTATTCTGGTTATGATCTCTAGCCACCATGAATGGTCTCCTGGCCTCTTAGTTCAGGGCTCTGAGTTTTCTTTCCCTGAGCTGCAGCCTAGGGTCTGTCTTAAGGAAGCAGTAGTAGGTGAGATGTTAAGGCTCTCTCTCCTCTTGTCTCAGGGGTCAGCATCCTTCCTGACTCAACGTCCATTATCTCTACAAAGGCTTCTTTCATATTTTTTCCCTCTTTTTAAAAGGTGTTTTTGTGGAGCAGGTAAATCTGGTTTCTGTTACTCCCTACTGAGCACCAACAAAACTCTTGGTTGTTCCCACTGTATGGACCCTTCTTTAGAGAGATACCACATCTTACAGATTCTAAATGTCAGCTGTGTGCCTCCTTGGCAATTTCAATACTTAAGCTAAATTACCAAAGCACTGCTTTATCTATTACCTTTCCTTAACTGAGCTTTGGTCGCTCTGATTCCTGACTTTTGCATAAGACTAGTGACAATTGGATGGATCCCCAAATATAACTAGGAACCACCATAGTCCGAACAACAAACCACTCAGGATGCCCTTTTTACTCTGAAATAACCCTTCTCTTGTTTGTTCTATGAGACCTGACCTTCATATCTTTGTCAGCTGCTCTAGACTCCCAGATCAAGAACAAGCTAGCGAGGGTGTTCACAGGAAGTACAGCCAGCTCTGAGAATATGAGGAAGTCAGAGGGTGCATTAGTGTGGGACTTGATATAGTTCCTGAATAATTGTGTCAGAAAAAAGAAAGGAGAAGCAAGCTAGTTTATCATACTTAACGCATATTTTTAGTGATTCCTTCGTAACAAGAACTGTTGAAAGAACTAAGAATATGGCATGAATCCAAGAAAACGAAAATAATACAGGTAGCCTTTACCAGTAAATGTACTCCTTGACTATTGATAATAACAAGGCATTACTTAGTTGAATTCACAGTTCTTATAGTGCAAATAAAACACAAAGTTATGGAAATGTGGAGCCGTGAGGGGTGCTCTTTACAGATTATAGAAAGCTGAGACGATACTAATCTAGGTTGGTAAAATGGCTTAGCAGGTAAGGACACTTGCTGTCAAGTCCGGCGACCTGAGTTCTATTCCCAGAACACCCAAACATGGTACAAAGAAATAACTGACTCCTACAAGTTAATTTCTGATGTTCATGTGGAGTGTACACACACACACACACACACACACACACACACACACACACACACGTGCACACACACAAATGTGAATAAATATAAGGGAAGATATGAGTCTGAGGTTTGTCTTTAGTAAAAACCTTATTAGAAATGAACATGAAGGAATAGAGGGGTAAGATATTCATACACACACTCTCTCAAACACATACACATCATACATGTACACACACACACATAAATGCACATGCACATACACATACGTGCACGCCGGGCGGTGGTGGTGCACGCCTTTAATCCCAGCACTTGTGAGGCAGAGACAGGCGGATTTCTGAGTTTGAGACTAGCCTGGTCTACAAAGTGAGTTCCAGGACAGCCAGGGCTATTCTGAGAAACCCTGTCTCGAAACAAAACAAACAAACAAACAAACAACAACAAAACACATGCATGCACACACATGATTAAAACAGATGGTCCTACTGCCTGATACCTTAGTAGTCATGAATGACAGGTGTGGAGAAGTAGAAGGAAGGCCCCAGGATTGCCCTAAGAAGTTCATGCAGTCTTTTAGATAAGAAGAAAGCTGGATCTTAGGAGATAGCTTAGCAGGTAAGAGTACTTACTACAGTCACAGGCATGAAGATCTGAGTTCAAATCCCCAGTAACCATGTAAAAAACAGGCACAACTACACACTTGTAACTGCAAAGCTATTGTGGCAAGGGCTTGGGTGGAGGGAACAGGATGTGAAGACAGGAGGATTGCTGGGGCCTGGTGGCTGCTGGCCCAAAACAGCAAACTCCAGGTTAGTAAGAGACACACCTCTTCTTCCTCCTCTTCCTATACCGCTTCCTTCTTCTTCCTCTTCCCTTTTCTCTTCTTCCTCTTTTAAAATTATCTTCTATAGTATATCCTGAACACAATTTTCCCTCCCTCTAGCACCCACATCTCCCTTCTCCCCTTAGTAAAGAATAGACTTTACTAAGAATAGACTTGCATGGCAAAGCAAGCTACAATAAGTCCAGTCACATATCATTACATCAAAGCTGGACAAGGCAACCCAGGAGTGAAATGGGTCCTACAAGTAGGGAAAAGAGTCAGGCACAGCCCCTGCTCCCACTATTAGGATTCCCACAAGAACACCAATCTACTCAGCTATAACATATGTGCAGAGGACCCAGGTCAGAGCCCTACTGACTCCCTGATCTCTGCGAGTTTCCATGAGTCCCAGTCAGTTGTTCTGTGGGTTGTATTCTCATGGTGGAGAGACCCTGTCTTAAGAGAGTAATGAGGAGAGCGGTGGATGGTGTGCCCAGTGTCTTCCTCTGACCTCTGGTCATGTACATGGGTACAAGCACATACATACACACAAATGGCATAAAGTGAGACTTCTACAGGTTCTTGCCCAAGATAAAAATGTGCTTTTAGACTGTTGTTCATTCAACAGATATGAGCCACACATTACATTGCTTTATGATCCGGTATGAGGTGATATACACATACATATGTATATATTTATATGTATATGTGGGGAAGGTCTCCAGTCGAGCTGAGGTCTGAACCCTGATGGTCATAATTCACCTACATGACACGGAAGGCGTTCCCTTATGCTCCTGGAACTCCTGTCCCTGCCTAAGGTACCACCTCCCACAGCCCCCACAAGAGAAGCATGGCCAGTGGTCACGGAAGCAATGGCCCAAGCTTCTGACCTTCAGGCTAAACTCCTCCCCAGTTACCTAGCAACAGTGAAGACCATAAAAAGGGGTGCTCAGCCCACACCTTGCTCTCTTACTCTTGCTTTCTTACTCTTACTCTTATTCTTTTGTCCTCTCACTTCTCTCTCCTCCTCCCTTTCTCTTTGTCTTCTCCTCTCCTCTCCTCCCCCCCTCTCTCTCCTACCTTCTCTCTTTCCCCTGCATTTCTATAATAAACCTCTTAAACCATAGACAGTCTCTGTCCTTCAAGTTCCGCTAAGCACTCTGGTTAGTGTTGGGAACTTCTTCCCCATTCCCTCTCTCCCACAACCCTGGTGGCTTTAGCAAAGTAGCTCCAGGGGGGTCCCCAGCCCACCCAGGGGTGAGTGGATAGGGTAAGTAGCAGCCTTCCCATGCCTGACTGACCAGAGAATAGGGAAACTCTGGCGGGGCAGTGGGCATCTTTTCCTCCCCTACTTTTCCCAGGGCCACCAGCCCCCCTTTTATTCTGTTCCCAACATGTATATATATATATATATATATATATGTATATATATATGTATATATATATATATATTTACATTTATATTTATATAAAATTATGTTATATTTTAGAATATATAATGTATGCATTATATAATATATACACATACACATATGGAGTGAAGTTGCTGGTAAAGGCTACCCTTATTATTTTCATTTTCTTGAATTCATTTGGTATTCTTTTTTTTTTTTAAGATTTATTTTATTTATTATATGTGAGTACACTGTAGCTGTCTTCAGACACTCCAGAATAGGGAGCCAGATCTCGTTACGGATGGTTGTGAGCCACCATGTGGTTGCTGGGATTTGAACTTATCACATTCGGAAGAGCAGTCGGGTGCTCTTACCAGCTGAGCCATCTCACCAGCCCTCATTTGGTATTCTTGGTTCTTCCAACAGTAAATGTTATAAAGGAAATGCTCAAAGTATTTGTTAAGTTAAGCAAGATAAATTAACTTGCTTCTCTTTTCCTTTCTTTGATACAATTATACATTATATTATAAAATTATACAATAAAATTATATTATAGAAAGTAATTATTCATATTATAAATAACATTTTTATATATATATATATATATATATATATATATATATATATATATATTATGTTTAAAAACAAATATATAATTTTTAGGCTGTGGAGATGCCTTAGTAGGCAAGAGCTACTGAGTTAAAGAGCTCCCTTATAGTTTTGAGACAGTTGGAAATAATAAACATGAACTGTATCTCTAATTCATAGTTTATATTATTCAACACAGACAGCCCATAGTTAGAGAAGTGAGATGTCTATTTTAATTTAAGAAAATGTCCTAGATGTCATGCAACTTTAATTAGGTAAGATGGGATTATTTTCTAATAAAAAATAAATGACCAAAATTAATAGCATGATCTGGCTATGGTTAGTCTCAGTCCTTGCAAGGCAGAGGAAGAAGGGGGACGAGCTGAAGGTCAGCTGGGCTATATAGCAAGAGCTGAGTCAGACAGATCTGAGTTCTGTCCCCTAGAGCCTGCAAGTAGAGAACTGACTCTCACAGCTTCTGCTTGAACCTCCATACACTTGCATGCGCCCCCATAAACAAATAAATGAATAAATGTATGTATGTTGTAAAAAAATTAAAAGCATGTGTGTGTGTGTGTGTGTGTGTGTGTGTGTGTGTATGTTTGTGTGTTTATCACAAGGTTCAATAATATCAAGCACGTGACTTTAATCTCTCTCACTAGGTTTCTGTCAAAGGTTTGGGTGCAGGTGGAGGGGTATGTGGCCAATGGAGGCAAGGAAGAAACATCTCTCTTTAACTACCTAACTAATGCACTTGAAGTTCTTTTGTTGTTGCTGTTGTTTTTAGATAGGGTGTCACCAGATAGCCCTGACTGTCTTGAAATGTGCTGTGTAGACCAGGCTGGCCTTGAACTCATCTGCCCATCTCTGCCTCTGAGTGCTGGGATTGAAGGAGAGCATTACAGTACACAGCCTGAAGTTTCTAATTTGTATTATGAAGCTATGTCCTAAATTATAACTTAATCTTATCAGAGTTGTATAGTTTTTCTATAAAGACTTACTTATATTTAGCCATTGTGGTCGCCCCCCCCCCCAACTCCTCTTCTTTTTCCTCTTCCTCTTCCCCACTTCTCCACCGCCTCCTCTTTTCTTTGTTGGGTTCTTACAATGTTTCTCATCTTACCTACTTTTGTTCCTGAGCTCATTTTATGGCTCTTGGCTTCCTTTCCATTTGATTGCCCTTATTAGAATGCAAGTGCCTTTTCATTTTAAATAATTAATCTTTTTCTTATTTGTTATACATTTTTAATTAAAATAGAATTGTATAATTTTTCCTCTTCCCTTTACTCCCTCCCATCCTTCCTATGCCCTGGTTGCTCCATTTCCAAATTGATAGCATCTTTTTCTTTGACTATTATTGCTACACAGGAGAGGGAGAATTAGCCTATCTTAAAGATGAGCCTCTTTTTTTTTTGTTACCCAGTACGGAATGGTCAGCTCTGAAACCATATGCACACAAACAACAAAAACCAACTAAGCAGGTTGTGTGTGTGTTTTAATTATACATTTTTGGACTGAAGAAATAGCTCAGCAGTTAAAACCATTTACTGCTCTTACAGAAGACAAGAGTTCAATCCCCAGCATCCCCATCAGAGGCCTCTTCTAGTCTTTGTAGGTTCATGTACAATGTGATACACATAAATTAACACACACACACACTCACACACACACAAAATCCTGTTTTTAAAACAGTTTTAAAGAATGTCTAAAACCTGACTTATTCATTACAAATGCATTGAAAATGCAGGCAAAAGGCAGAATAAATGCCAACTAGCACCTTAGTCTCGGGAAGACTGGAGTTGGCATTTGGATATGTAGACTTTGAGGATTACTGTTCAGTTTGGCTGTGCATGCATAATGGTGTGAAGAAGAGGAAACTGAGTCAGGGGAAAAGTCCAGGGAAACTCTAACATTTATATGCTGTGTAGAAGATAGGTCAACAGCAAGGGATATAAGCCATGAAGGAAATGGGGTAAGGACAGGGTTGTAAGATGTTCAGTCTGGGTTCAGAGGGAAGCTGTGGAAACTGGTATTGGATTTGATATTAACTGAAACATGCTCCTTCAATATCTCTATTACACACATGCACATAAACACAATAAGTCTTTTTAAAAAGAATGCAAAGGTGCTGGAGAGATGGCCAAGTACATAAGACCATTTCTGTATCTTACAGCTCTTATAGTTCACCCTAGTTCACTTCCCAGTACCCATGCCAATCAACTTACAAATTTCCTGTAACTCTAGAGAATCACACTTGTGGTATATATACACACATAGAAAGTGTATGCACACACATACACATATACACACAAACACACATATATATACACACACATACACATGTACACATACATACCTACACGTGCACACACACAGTCTTTTTTTTTAAACTGGAAGGAACCAATTTCATACAACTTCAAGAGTAATATTTTGATGATAATTAAATTTGGGATGGCCACTAGATATCTAAGTGAAAATGTCGAGTAGTTCAGGGGTTGAATATAATCTTTAAAAGTCAAGGTTGGAAGTAGAAATAGGATTCTAGTGAGACTATGCCAATGCCTGGCAAATACAGAAGTGGATGCTCACAGTCATCTATTGGATGGAACACAGGCCCCCCTACTGGAGGAGCTAGAGAAAGTATCCAAAGAGCTGAAGGGGTCTGCAACCCTATAGGTGGAACAACAATATGAACTAACCAGTACCCCCAGAGCTCGTGTCTCTAGCTGTATATGTAGCAGAAGATGGCCTAGTCAGCCATCATTGGGAAGAGAGGCCCCTTGGTCTTGCAAACTTTATCTGCTCCAATACAGGGGAATGCCAGGGCCAAGAAGTGGGAGTGGGTGGGTAGGGGAGCAGGGCCAGTGGGGAGGTTTGTAGGGGACTTTCAGGATAGCATTTGAAATGTAAATAAAGAAAATATCTAATAAAAAATGGAAAGGAAATAAAAGAAATATGATTCTAATCTGGAGGGTTTTTTATGTCAGTGATTGCCGTATATACATACACCTGACAACTAGAGAGCATAGATCAAGAAGAGGCAAGGAGGAGGTCTGCCATGGCCCGAGGCTTGGAAGAAGATGTGCCAGCATCATGAAGGTAAGGCCTGAAGCTTAAAAACATTTTTTTTTTTTTTAAAAAAATCACCCAGGCATCAGACTCAGTGCTTGTCTCATAGAAAAGACTGAAAGCATTCACTCAAGGAATGAGCAAATACATTTCTGGAAAGGCAGGTATGTTGCCATACCATGTACCTCATGTCTGTGCCAGAGCACAGAGCTGTTTTTCTGCCCAAGGCTCAGTCTTCAGCAATGGAAATTTCCACAGCTGGCAAGCTCCTAGGGTAGGCTTTTTTTTTTTACCTGATTTTTTTTTAACACTTAATAAATTATATGTTGTAACTGATGCCTTCTCTTCCTTTACTTAGGTTCAGATAAATAGCTTTAATTCTTACCTAACATGGAAAGTGTCTGGACAGGTTCTTCCCTGGGTATATTTGTCATCTTTTTCTCCCCACCAAGAAACACCAACCCTAATCCTTGGAAATCCACCAAAACCGTATATTTTTCAAATGCAAATCAGGGTGAGAAGAATGATTATTTTGAAGGAGATTTCTCTCCATTCTTTTTTTTTTCTATTTTAGGTCATGTGCACGCTCTTAAAATTCCTCTTGGAGAATCTGGGTTGCAAGAAAACCCAATGAAAGACTGTAGATCTGAAGAAACACGAGAACCTTTGTGACTGGTAATGTCCTGGTTTCCTAAAACCTTCCATTTGATGATCTTAATATTGCTCCTAATATGACATCACTTATATTCCAAGATTGGTGTTCTTGAACATTTACATACACACAGCACAAACTTTGTCAGGGGGGGGAAAATCCCTGCAAAGGATGGGAAATTGCAAAGAAGGTGTTTTCCACATTAAGCATCACTACATCGTTGCACTGTCATTTGGAAGGGAATTGCAAAGTTTAGTTCTGTGAGAGTTTTTGGCAGGCTTTTGAATGGCTGAAGTTAAATGGAGGCTTAAAAAGAAAAACCAAACCATCCGAAGGCCAAAACTAACAAGGCGATGTAGTTTGAGCATTCAGACGCTAGTGGCGCAGCGTTCTGGGAGGCAGCTGATGCCAGTTCTGGGAACTGGTATTCAGGCAGTAGAATAACACAGCCTTGATGAATTAGGCTGAAAGAGCAGTCCACTCTCAGATGTCTGTCAACGGCTAGCGGGAGAGAAGCAAGCCTGCAAAACTCAACCGACAACTCCAGCCCTGAATGTTTGACACTTGAGGTTTCAAAATGGTGGTCGAATGATATTAAAATTGTTACCCTCGCTATGCTCACGTGGGCATTGAAAGACAACCGGTTATTATTTAAATCCCCTGCTTTTCTTATCAACTGTCTTAGAGTGGGGATTGTGCTAGGGCAGCCACGTTCTGAAATGAACTATGTCAAGGTATATGTCAAGGAACAGAAATGACCTAGAAAACAGATAGCACACACGGGCGGCCTAAGCCCTCAGGATACCTTTCCCCTTGGGGAAGCAGCCGACATGGTCACTGAGGGTCTGCTTTCCGACTTCGTACAGCATGCAATGAGGTAATACTGATAATCTTGCATCGTTCTAATTCTTTTCTGACCACAAACAATAACTCATCAGAGGAGAAAAGGACCAACCGTGGAGAGAGCTTTTCATAAACTGTGCAGGTAAGCGAGTTGAGGAATCTTAAAAGGGGTATTTTTAAGTCCCGAAGGGAGAGACTCCTCTCCACCTCAGCAAGCACAGATGCTGTGCTGTGTTCCATGGTCCGAACACCAAGTATGGAGTCAATGAATTCCCTCTTTGTGTCATGCATTGCTTCGGATATTCTTTTCAGGAATCATAGCTTCTAAAAGCAAAAGCATTTGCTTTCTTTGCCATTGCCATTAACTTTGTGTAGAGGACTGACTGAGCAAGCTTATGTCTTTCATCACTCACACATAATTCTGAGGGGTGGTGGGGAGGTGGGGGGCATTGGATGCAGAGTGAATTTGCACATTAAATGAATGACACTGAGCAAGCAGCCTCTTCTGGAAAATCTGGCCAGTGGCTTTCCCAGTCAAGGACCCACATTTGCTGCCCTCTTTTGTTGAGGGTCTTTGCTCTGCCTCACGACCCATCCCTTTCAAAGCGCATGCACCATTTCCTCAGAGGACTCCCCAATCTTTACGTCTTTGCCCCTCTGTTCAGCACACACACATATTTCTGCTCTAACCTATAGCAGCAACTTAGAAGTGAATAAATGGTATAAAATGTTTGCATAGAGAAAAAAATTACATACCTTTTTCTTTCTTTTCAGTGCTATTGGCAGGAGAATCTTCTTCAATGCTCCAGCTCACTGGGGTAGTCTGGGCAAAGGAGAAGGGAGGAGGTTCTTTACAAGTGAAGCTTTGTCTGCCTTGTCTCAGCCTGGGATTGACAGTCTCTGCTCCAGCCAGAAAGGAGGGGAGAAGGGGAGTGTAAGGAGACAGGAGCTGCCTCTCTTGGGCTCTTCCAAAGCAAAATGAACTGAACAGTGTAGTCACAGAGGGAAACAGCGAGTCTATACAAGAACTCATGATGCAGACTCTCTGAGCAATAAAACTCGATACCTTGGGGATTAAAACACACACACATACACCCACACACATACACAGAAAGAGAGAGAGAGAGAGAGAGAGAGAGAGAGAGAGAGTCTGATACATTTTGTAAAAACATGGTATGATGAGGTAGGAGGCCCTTAGGGGGCTCATGATGAGGCATCTCCACCCCACCTCTCGCATGAGGTACCAGCCATTACACCAGTCTAGTATAGAATGAAGTTTATTTGGGGGCATGAGAAGGGGTGTCAAGAAGGGAGTAGATGCAGAGAAAGAGAGGGGACAGAGTAGGAGGAGGAAGAGGAGGAGGAAAGAGAGAGAGAGAACAGAAAGAGGGAGGTGAGAGAAAGAGAAGAGGTCAGCTAGGTACAAGAGGAAATAGAGAGAGGGATGAGGGGGAGAGGACAGAGAGGGAGGAGGGGGAGAGGACAGAGAGGGAGGGACAGAGAGTAGCTGGGGAGGGAAGGGGCGGTCAGAGAGAGTGATAGAGGCCAAATTATCCTTTTACAGAGAGCCAGGCTTGTACCTGGCTATTGATAGGTAACTGTTGGGCAGAGCCTAGAAGAAATGCTAACAGTGACTTTTATCTGGAGAGAAGTTTGGGGTGGGGAAGGAGGACAAGAGAGAGATGAGGCAGAGGATGTGTTACTTAGGACAAAAGTTGAGCGTCTCTTGTCCTTCCATGGTGTCCCGCACCACTTATATAACTTACGACATTTTGATAAAAGATATTTTCAAATTCATATTTCATCCTTCTACCGTCTTATCCATTTGATGAAAACAAAGATAAATAAATAAAAAATATTTTGGGTCTCAAAAAAGGGGCAATACGAGTTTGCTGTATTTTGAACAAATAGTGAAATTCTAGAAAGCCCAACTTCTATTTAACTACCTTTTAGTTAGTTTGTTTGTTGAGCTAGGATATCCCTGTTTAGTTCTGGCTGGTCTAGAAGTTTCTGTGAAGGCCATCATGGCCTCAAAGTTGCAGAGACTCTCCTGCCTCAGCCTCCTGAGTGCTGAGATTACAGGCGTATCCCATCACACTCCACTCTCAGCTAGGCCTTTTAAACTTGGGACTTTATAGCAAAGTATGAATTATATAGGAAGAGAACCAACAGAGGAAAGGCATCCATCCCATTATATTAAGAGAAACACGGTGGTGAGGGACAGAGGAACAACTTTGCAGATGACAAGTAGCGTTGTGTGGCTGAAACCAGAGATCTTGAAAATGAGATTAGAGAGCTGGGAAGAAGTGTTTGAAGTACCTCAAATAACAAAGATTATGCTCTAGCTTCTATTTCTATTACTGGGATAAAATACCCTGACAAAAATCAACTCAGAGGAGAAGGGTGCATTTTAGTATACCAGTTCAGGTTACAATACATTAAGAAAAAAAGAGTCATGGCTCAAGGCAGCAGGAACTTCAAGCAGCTCTTGAAGCATCCACAGGCGCGTGCAGAAAGTAACCATGTACATGTCACGTGCTCACCTGGCTGCTCCCTTGTGTTCAACTTGATTTCTCCACTCTTATCAGTTCAATACCCTTTGCCTAGGGAGTGGTGCCGCCCACGGTAAACCGTGACTTTTTACATCAAGTAAATGAAGATAGCTCTACACACACATGCCCACAGATCAACCCAATGTAGAGACTCTCATTCGGGAAGATCCTACATTGCGTCATTAACAGTTAATGCTAAGTATCACATCATAGTATAAATCTGGATTTTTATCCTGAAGGCTAAAGAAAAAACAAATGAAAAAAGAAACATTAGAAAAGATGACAACCCTTCCCCTATCTTGGTGTGAAAGAATTGTAGTATAAGAGGAAAGACAGGGCTGGTGAGATGACTCAGCGGGTAAGAGCACCCGACTGCTCTTCCAAAGGTGATGAGTTCAAATCCCAGCAACCACATGGTGGATTACAACCACCCGTAATGAGATCTGACACCCTCCTCTGGTGCGTCTGAAGTCAGCTATAGTGTACTTATGAATAATAATAAATGAATCCTTGGAACGGAGAGAGCAGGGACTGAGCAAGCGGAACTGACCAGAGCGACAGGAGCAAGAGGGCTGACCAGAGCAAGCGGGGCCGACAGGAGCGAGCGAGGTCGACCGGAGCGAGTAGGGCAGACCAGAGGGAGCAGGCTTGACTGGAACGAGGGGGAAAAAAAAGAGGAAAGACAGTTGAGATGAAGATGGGCAAGAGGAACAGAACTGTACCAGTAATCCATAAGTGAAAACAGGAAGAAAGGAAAACTGAATTAACACTGAAGGGACAACTGAATTGCTTGACTCCTACTTACGCCATGTTTAAGGCAACCCTAGTCGAAAGAAGAGAACATTAAACTCTCAAAGGCTTAGGCCTTGATGGGCTGTGCTGTCATTCATCTGGAAAAAAAAAATCCAAAAGGGAGAGCTGTTATTCAAACCGGGAAATGAATATAAAAGTTTTGGCTGAAGTAGGAGTAGGAAGACAGAAATTAGTTACTTGGTAAATGTTGAGTTAAAGGAGTGTTTGGGAATGGTTATTTGGCAACCGACTGTGGAGACCTGGAGCTCAGGAAAAAAATCTGGCTAGAAAATTCTTGCTTGCAAACTAATCAACTAAATGCCAAATAATGCCAACTACATGACTTGTAGAGTTTTTCAACCAAGTGACAGTGGAGCCATGGTTGTGCCCCCTAAAGCTTACTGTGTATTATGGTATGCACATTATATGTGAGAATATATTTTCCCTCTTTATGACCTTTTGTTTGCTTATTTTTGTTTTTTTCCAGACAGGGTTTATTCTCTGTATAGCCCTGGCTGTCCTGGAACTCACTCTGTAGACCAAGCTGGGCTCCAACTCAGAAATCCACCTGCCTCTGCCTCCCGAGTGCCGGGATTAAAGGCGTTTGGGATTAAAGGCATGCACTACCACGCCTGGCTCTTTATGACCTTCTGAAATGGCTTCTATTATAGCCTTTCTTTCTTTCTTTCTTTCTTTCTTTCTTTCTTTCTTTCTTTCTTTCTTTCTTTCTTTCTTTCGTTTTTTGAGACAGGGTTTCTCTGTGTAGCCTTGGCTGTCCTGGAACTCACTCTGTAGACCAGGCTGGCCTGACTCAGAAATCTGCCTGCCTCTGTCTCCCAAGTGCTGGGATTAAAGGTGTGCGCCACCACTGCCCCGTTTATAGCACTTCTTAATGCTGGAGAGAACATCAGAGATGTTAGATAACTTGCTCAAGGCCACACAGCCAGTAAACATTAGGATCTGTGAAATTTTAGTGTCTTTGCTTTTCATCCTTATGCTAGGATGCCTCTCAAAATAAATTATAGGGGAAAGAATAGTGCTGAGACCAGAATCTTAGGGATCATCAGCCTCCAGGGGACAGGTTCACAACTAGGAAGAGAAGTGACAAAGGGGCAGCCAAGGAAGTATTGTGAATGAGAAGAGCGGGAGGGGTCAATGGAAGAGTATTTCTATAGGAATGACCTTGTCAACCTTACACAATGTACAATTGCCTGGGAAGAAAGTCTTAATAAGTGCTTGTCTACATTAGGTTAGGCTGTAGGCATATTATTGAAAAACTGTATAAATTAAATTAGCTGATATGGGAAGATGCAGCCCATTGTGGGAGGCATCATCCCCTAGGCAGAGTGTCCTAAACTATAAAAGAGAAGAGAAATCAAACAGCGCACAAAAACAAGCATGTATATGCTCATTTCTCTTTGTTCTCGACTGTGGATGTGATAGGACTAGTTATTACAGCTTCTTTCCTTGGCTTCCCCACAATGATGGACTGTAATGTGGGATTGTAAATTAAAGCAAACCCGGGATTCTCTTAAGTTCTTCTTCCTCCTCCTCCTCTTCCTCCTTCTCCTGTTTCTCTCTCTCTCTCTCTCTCTCTCTCTTATCTCTTAGTTCAATAGTCCTGGCTGCCCTGGAACTCACTAAGTAAACCAGACTGGCCTGGAACTCACAGAGATCCAACTACCTTTGCCTCTCAAGTATTGGGATTAAGAAAGTGCACCACACACCCAGCCTTTGCTAGTTTGGTAGAAATTATGAGGAACTGGGAAAATGCTTTCATTGTAGTTCAAAAGTATGGCGCTAATGTTATTCCTGCCAGTCAGATCATCTCCTTTCTCTTTCATGTCTCTGATTGTGTTCTTTGTGTTCAAGTGTCTTCTATATTATACCTTCATATCCAGTAATACCCAAGTATTCAACCTTCTAGGCACTGATTCCACATGCTGGCTTCAAACGGTATGTGACAGTTCTTAGTAATGGTCTCATGGTCTCTGGATCACATTTGAGTCACTTACATAAGTGTTCCCCAAGGACACAAACTTGGACCCAGGCTTTCTAGCTCCTTATTAGGCTGTCAAACATTTATTTATTACTAGCTGGGCTTTCTACTATGCCAGGGGAAAATATTAAACATTGTCAAGTATTGAAAGACTTGCTGTTACCTGGATATCCATTACACAGAGTTGTCCATTTTGGATAGCAACTAAATTACAAACCAAGAGGGGCAACTGAAGAATCTGCCCTTGTGATTTTTAATTTGGGGTTCAAACCTGGCATGGTGGTACAACTCTCCAAGCCTACCTCTGGGGAAAAAGAGCCAGAGGGATCTCAGGTTTGAGGCCAGCTTGGATTATATAGTGAGACCCTGTCTCAAAAGAAAAAGAAAAGGAGACTCAAACTTGAAACCAATATTTGTTGTCTCGTATAGAGACCTTTTTTTCCCTTTCTAATAAATTGTTATTTACACCCTTTATTGAACCTTAATTTATGTTGCCTTAGGGACTGACCAATCGTTTTGAGCCTCTGAAAGTGTAAATTTTAAGTGACAAAAAGCCAGTGTTTTCAGCAAAGTCATTCAAATCTACTGCCAGATTTCTAGAAAATATATCCAGTTCTGTTTTTATGTTCTATATTTAAATAATGATAGATGTATTTTCCTACATTTTTGTTTACACATATTATCATGTCTAGACCCAATAAGGTTTGCTACAAATATAATCTCACAAATTAGTGACAGCTGATTTCAGTGTAAAAGAATATTCTATGTAGAAGTTCAACAATTATGTCCAAAGAACTTGCATTACATTTGAAAAGTGGTCTAGTTTGTGTTTCTTAACAACAACAACAACAACAACCATAAAATCCTTGCCACCAGATGAAGTCTCATAATTATCTCAGATATCAATAATTTCAGACATCATAAATTGTGGGCCTGTGTACCAGAGGCTTTTCATGGAGATCTCTGGCCCTGCCTGGTGTGAGAGATCAGGTGAAGGGAAGTGAGCAGGAGCACGGGCAGGGAGGGGAGGTCTCTTCCATTGCTTCTGCTGCTGCAACTGGCTCCACCTCCGTCTCTGCCTTGCCTTCCAGGTTACTAGGCTACTCCCGCACCATCCTGCAATGAATCGGTTCAGGCTGAGCCAACTAAAGGCCGACTAGCTAGCGAGGAGTGCAGCGGAGCTTCATTTCAGGCTTTGTTTCAGGAGAGCAGACCTCTTCCCAAGTGTTACAGCTCTTTGGACAGACGGTTCGGACGATGGAATAGTTCTCACACACCTCTAATCCTTCCAGATAAGATACTTATATACAGTTTTGGGGTGGGTAAAGGTCTGACAACAGGTACTTCTCATTGGTTTGGTCTGAGAGCTTTGGGGAAACCTTATTTGCGTGTGGGAGGGCTTGGTGCTACTATTACATGACTGATGGCCACAAACCTCTCTGCAGGGGTGGGGACTGTGGGAGGCTGTAGCTACAAGACAGGAGCCAGGAACCCAGGAGGCATGACCAAACATCTGCAGTCCCATGCAGGTGGAAGTCACCGGGGTTCCAGACCTTTGCTCGACCTGGGACCAGGCTGTCTGTGCACAACCCACCGCCCCACAATAAATCTTAGGCTCGTGGTTTAAAAAAAAAAACCACCTACTCTTCCTCTGACTCCCACCCACGGGGCCCATGCATGTGTCCTTACTCAGACCTGCTCCGGTGTACAGTTGGCCTCTTTTCCCAACTTCCTTCAGGCTCCAGTCCCTCTGGAATCTCTGAGGATGGGAGTTGCTGGAGAAGCAGCCACTGGTTTCTTCCAGCAGAAAGGCAAGATTTGTCCTATATCATGAGTATTCTTGACAAAAAGTCTCGGGATGATCACACAGACTCACAGCTAATGCACAACACATTTGTTGAAACTATAAGTAGTTACAGGCAACAAAGTTTCTAAACTACCTCATAATCTCATCAGTTAAAAGGAAACATGCATTAAGCATTCACCTAATTGATTTTTAATGTCAGACCTTTCTTTTTTGCTTTAAACTATTTAAAATCCTCTCTCAAGATTTCTGCAGAATCTGGAACATTTTTGTACCTGGAGTGTTTTTTTTTTTTTTTTAAACTAGGTTAAACAATGTAGCCTCTATTTCTCAAACGTAGCGTCATGCCACTGAGGTAAAATTTAATGCAAACAGACGGTCCCAGCAGTCTCCAGTGAGGCCTCGAGGGAAAACCAGAATCACCCAATTGCTAGTGGAGCAAGATGTGATGCTGATGCTGTTACAGCTTCAGGAAGAAAAATGTTTTCAAGAGACAAAATTGTACCGGGGTGCAACTTCAGCAGTATAATATACTGGGAAATGCCTTCTGTGGCTATAATGGGACAGGAGAAGAGTCCATTGGAATAGCCAGCACGAGCCCCCCCTTTCCCTGGAAAGAGAGACTAAGGCTCCCTCTCGGCATTTTCTCCGAATTTATACCTACAGCTCATTAACTCAATTGAAAATAGTGAGAAATGAAATCAGAAATGGGCACCGAGAGAGAAGGGTGCCAAGGGGGAATGGCCCATTCTAGGACCCTATGGAACAGGAAGTGGCCCGTTCTAGGACCCTATGGAACAGGAAGATGAACGATAATGTGAGTGTGGAGATGCACTCCAAATAGAAGCCACAAAGGAAACATAATGGCAACCTTTTTGGTCTCCCAGGGCAACAGACTCACAGTGCAGAGACTCATGTTCCAGGTCCCAGTGTGAAGTCTGTGCTCTGTCAGAAAACCCTAGTCACTTGACAAACCAGAATTGGTGGAATGATTAATCATTCTGTGACAGGCCCCGAGTTACTGTCCTAATCTTCCCAAGTTGTTTTACAGGTACACGCATCTGATCGGTTGATAATGTCAATAATAACGGTGTTGACACTGGTTATAGGTTATAATAACACTGACTGTCATTACTAAGGATGCTCAATGCTGTACTTCTACTGTATTTCATAGGAGCAAATTATTTTCATGGAGAAGTTTGCAGATGGGGGAACTGATTTCAAAGGGATTGGCCAAGATCATACATTTTCCAGTGATGGAGCTCAAGCTGGAAATAAAGACAAAGGTGTGCTCTTAAGCAATTTACCTTAGTAAAGAGAAAAACGAAGAGTGAGTATCTTAGTTAGGGTTTTCTTTCTGTGAAGAGACAAAATGACCATAGCAACTGTTATAAAGGACAATATTTAACTGGGGTTGGCTTACAGTTTCAGAGGTTCAGTCCATTACCATCTTGGTAGGAAGCATGGCAGCCTGCAGGCAGACATGGTGCTGGAGGAGCCAAGAGTTCTACATCTTGATCTGCAGATGCCCACACTGGGCATAACTTGAACATCTGAGACCTCAAAGCCCGCCTCCACAGTGACATACTTTCTCTAACAAGGCCACACCTACTCCAATAAGGCCACACCTCCTAGTAGTGTCATCTGAATGTCACAACATTCAGATGTTTACACGAGTCTATGGAGGCCATACCTATTCAAACCACCTTAGTGAATGATTGAAGAATACAAAAATAGCATGGACTCAGTGGTTAAGAGCACTGGCTACTCTTGTAGAGGGTCTGAGTTCCATTTCCAGCACCCACATGGCAGCTCACAACTGACAGAAACACCAGTCTCAGAAAATCAGATACCCTAAACTGAGAATTTATCGTAGTATTCAATAAGAGGACCTTGAGGTAGCAGGCACAGACATACATGCAGGCAAAATACTTACACACACACACACACACACACACACACACACACACACACACACGTAAAATAAATATTTAAAAAGATAATATTCTTTACAGATCTATAGCTCATCGTTTGAATATGAATGAAGCTCCCATGCCTTCTGTGAACCACAGAGCCATCTATTTCTTCCTAGATCCTCCTCAGGCAATTTTACTACTTGGCTTGAAATAATTTCTTAGATCAATTCAATTGTATTTTCTACAAGTCAGACATAGAAAATTGCCAGAATGTCAGCTCTTTCTAAATGACTGTAATTCGAGGGATAAAATTGTAGAGCCAGGCACTTGGTATTTATTTGCTGACAGGAATGCTGTTATGCTGTCACTAAAGGAAATCCTGCTGCTGGTCACTTTGCTTGTCTTAAGGTCCTCTTATTGAACACCACGATAAATTCTCAGTTTTCTTACTTGTAACATGTGGGATTAAAGAATGATTTTTACAGCCCCTTCTATTCCCATTTTATATAAGTTTCTGATATTTAATATATTTAAATTTTGGGTTTTCTGGTTTTGTTTTTGTTTGTTTGTTTGTTTGTCTTGTTTTTTTGAGGCAGGGTTTCCCCACGTAGTGGCTGTCCTGTTGTTTGCTTTGTAGACCAGGGTGTCCTCCAACTCACAGAGATCCACCTACCTCTGCCTCTCAAGTGCTAGGATTAAAGGCTTGTACCACAATGCCTGCCTCAATATATTTAAATTTTCAATTTAAAGATTTTAAAGATGTAGTTCTTTTGTTTTTCTTTTATGTGTATGATTGTTTTGCCTGCACATATGTATGTGCCTCACGTGTATACAGAGCCCTCAGAGGTCAGGATAAAGCAGATTCCCTAGACCTGGGCTTATGGTTGGTCATGAGCCACAATGTGGGTGGGGTCTAAGAACCAAATGGGTTCTCTCCAAGAGCAACAAGTGCTCTTAACCACTGAGCCTTTTCTTTACCCCCCTTTTAGTTTTAGAATAGCTCTATACTTATGAAACCCATCTCCATCGAATGGTAGTAAGCAGCATCAGTGCCCAAAGGAGAACAGCAGTCCAAAGGCTTTGGGGAAACAGGTAGGGGGAAGTTTCAGTGAAGCCAGCTGCCACAACTTGATGTAGATCAATCAGCTTATTATAGGATGCCAATGGCTGGAAAGAAATCTCAGTGTAGCCCTGCTCTCGGACTAGTCAGAAGATTTCTTCAGACCCAGCTCTTTCATGCCTCAATTTGTGGGCTGTTCCAACCTGACCAGCTTGCTAACTCAGAGGTACTTTATACCATCAAGACATGTTTTGCTGCCCCTCAAAGCCCAAATCATGTGGAGTCAGGCTTAGAGTTTAGATCCAGCACAGGCATCTTCTGCCATGAGATGCTCTCTTCCACGCCTGCGGTGTAGCTCCCAAGCTTCACTGCCAGTTTGAGTTTAAACACCTGACCGATCAATACACCAGCTGACCTTGGAAGAGGCAACCAGGGCCATGGCAGAGGCCGATGTGGCAGAGAGGGGAGCTTTGTTCCTGGACCACTACTGAAGGAATCTGACCTTTTCTCTAAATTACCAGCCATGTTTTAGAGCTTGATCTCTCCTAACCGCAGGATTAGGATCTGTTCTAGTTAGGGTTTTACTGTTGTGAACAGAAACCATGACCAAGGCAACTCTTATAAGGACATTTATTTGGGGCTGGTTTACAGGTTCAGAGGTTCAGTCCATTATCATCAAGGCAGGAGCATGGCAGCATCCAGACAGAACAGGAAGAACTGAGAGTTCTACATCTTCATCTGAAGGCTGCTAGGATGAGGATCTTTAGCCACAGTGACACACCTACTTCAATAGGGCCACACCTCCTAATAGTGCCACTCCCTGAGCCAAACATCTACAAACTGCCTCAGGATTCCAGACATCTAAGATACTATAACATATCCATTTTTTGGCCACTTGACCTTCATGTACCCGAACACCCCAGTGTTCTCTGCCTGATACCGAGTGGTAGGCACCGGGTCTTGTCTTGTTCTCACTTCCTCTTTTCTACACCACCCTATGACTTCTACCTGCTAGATGTGTTCACAGCACCTTACTTATGTATTAGTTACTTTTCTACTACTGTTCTAAAGCACCGTGATCAAGGCAACTTATAAAGGAAAAAATTCATTTGGGCTCTTGGTTTTAGAGCATTAGAGTCCATGATGGCGCAGCAAAGGCGTGATGAAAGGAGCAGCTGAGAGGATGAGAGCTTACATCTTGATCTGAAAATAGGAGGCAGAGAGACAGACAGAGAGAGAGAAACAGACAGACAGACAGACAGAGACAGAGACAGAGACAGAGAGACACTGGGGAGACAGAGAGACAGAGACAGAAAGACACTGGGGGAGACAGAGAGAGAGAGAGAGAGAGAGAGAGAGAGAGACAGAGACAGACAGACAGACAGACAGACAGACAGACAGAGCAAGCACATTGGGAATGGTATGAAGTGTGGATACTTCAGTCCTTTTTAGACGGGGGAACAAAATACCCATGGAAGGAGTTATAGAGACAAAGTGTGGAGCAGAGACTGAGGAATGACCATCCAGAGACTGTCCCACCTGGGGGATCCATCCCATAGACAACCACCAAAGCCAAACACTATTGTGGATACCAACAAGAGCTTGCTGACAGAATTCTGATAAAACTGTCTCCTGAGAGGCTCTGCCAGTGCCTGACAAATACAGAGGTGGATGCTCACAGCCATCCATTGGATGGAGCACAGGGTCCCCGATGAAGGAGCTAGATAAAGTACCCTAGGAGCTGAAGGGGTTTGCAGCCCCCTAGGAGGAACAACAACATGAACTAACCAGTTAGAGACAAACCTCCTCCAACACGGACATGCCTTTTGATGTTTCTAAACAGCCCACCAACTGGGGACCAAGCATTCCAATATATGAGCCTATGGGACCATTTCCTCTCTCTCTCTCTCTCTCTCTCTCTCTCTCTTTCTTTCTTTCTTTCTTTCTTTCTTTCTTTCTTTCTTTCTTTCTTTCTTTCTTTCTTTCTTTCTTTTCAAGATAGGGTTTCTCTGTATAGCCTGGCTGTCCTGGAACTCACTTTGTAGACTTTGTAGACCACGCTGGGCTCGAACTCAGAAATCCCTCTGCCTCCCGAGTGCTGGGATCAAAGGCTTGCGCCACCACGCCCAGCTATGGACCATTTTCATTCACATCCCCACAGCCTGTATTCAGAGAAGAGCTTCTAAGCTTGAAAATGTTCTTTTTGTTTTGTTTTGTTTTTCGAGACAGGGTTTCTCTGTATAGCCCTGGCTGTCCTGGAACTAGCTTTGTAGACCAGGCCGGCCTCGAACTCAGAAATCCGCCTGCCTCTGCCTCCCGAGTGCTGGGATTAAAGGCGTGCGCCACCACGCTGTCCCCAGAGTCTGCCTTTTAGTACAAGAAGAGTTAGCTAAGCAACACTCGGTATCCCATTCGAAGCTGCCTCTCAGAACTGTGACAGACTAAGTTCTCTTCATTTTCTGCTTTTTGTTCCTTCTGTGGTTGAGGCTATAGACGGCATCACTGGTGGGGAGTTAAGGCAGAGGTAGGCGAGACCAATGAGAGGAGTCTGGGAGGGTGTCAGTGTGTGTGGCGAGATTTGTAAACGACCTCTCATCCAAGCTGAAGCCCAGGTCCCATCCTTTCTGTAAAAAGGAAATAAGAAGGGCAAAGGCAGCTAGAACAGGTTGGAGAGGTTGTGCAGGAAGCGGCATAGCTTCACATAATTGCAGGAGATCTAGCTCTAGGGAGATAACGTGCTGATGTAGAATTATGCAATCCGTGGTGAGCAGCTGGATCAGGCTGATTCTAATTGAAGAGTAGGAGTCCCCATCTCCCCTAAGAGCCCAAAGACTCCCCTATAGTTTTCTGTTATGACTGTACTAATAGTGCCACTTGGACTACATGCCCTTGCTAGGTACTTCAGGGTGGCAAAAAAAGGACTTCTCAGAGACTGCATGGCCAGAAATCACAGGACACTTGATGTACCATCCCTTTCCCCACTAATTCTAAAGCAGGTCTCTCTCTCTCTCTCTCTCTCTCTCTCTCTTCCTTCTTCCCTCCCTCTCTTTCTTCTTCCCTCCCTTCCTCCCTCCCTCCCTTCCCCCCTCCCTTCCCCCTCCCTTCCCCCCTCTTCTTTCCCCCTCCCTCCTTCCCTCCTTCCCTCCTTCCCTCCTTCCCTCCTTCCCTCCTTCCCTCCTTCCCTCCCTCCCTCCCTCCCTCCCTCCCCTTTTCTGTGTGTGTGTGTGTGTGTGTGTGTGTTGGTGGGGATGGCAGGGGTATTGCCTCCTCCACCTACCTACCTTAAGTCTTTTGTTTCCATTATTCCATGCACCACTGTCCCCAGGAACTTCTTCCTGTCCCTGGGGACTTGGTCCTTGGAAATTTCCTTTGCCTGAAGAGGAGATAAAGCCTCCAGGACCCCTGCACTTGGACAACCTGAGAAGGCGTTCAGAGCCAGGCCTCAAGGCTCACCTCTGACTCGACCATAGACGTATTTCATTCCTGGCACATGGGGTGAGGAATTTGTATGCTCCATTAGAAGACAGCAAGCTGCTCATGAGCCTTTGCTCCATCAGGAATTGAGAAAAGTTGGTAACAGTCTACGTGTGTCACAGCGTCAATTGATGAGATGTAAAACTTATCCCTCACTGGATTCTTTAAGTTAAGACTAGAGAGAAACCTAGAAAAAGGTCTCTATTAGAAAACAATAGTTACTGACATTTTAAATCACATACTACAGGCTTTCCTATGAGAGCCAGAAGCTAGCCAGGGACGTACTGTTGCTTCCTAGTGTCCTGGCATTACTAACCCCAATCCTACTAGGTAGACGAGAGATATCAGAATAAATAATTGTCATAACTCACAGTGAAGTTGCCTGCCTAAGCCACATAAGAGGATCATCAGGGGAACATTATATAAGTTGCTCCAATACTGAACATGTTCCTGGAAAGATTTTTGTTCTCCTGAATGCAGATTCAGTGTAATTTAAGAAAAAAAATAAGTAAATCAAAATGAAAATAAAGATGTTTACCATAGTATAAGTCTAAAATGTTCTCCAACGGTCTGAATGTTAACAGATTGGTACCCAGTGTGTGATGTCACTGGGGAAGGGGGAACCTGGGTGAGGCAGGGCCGAGTTTGGAAGGAGCCAGGCCATGAGCTCCAAGCCCACGAGGGGATTTTAGAATCCTTCCTTTGCTGTGATGCACTGAGCAGGCTGCTGTCATGACTGGGCTGTGCAGGCCTCCACCACACACTCCTGCCACGTTGTTAGCAAAGGCTCAGGTTCCTAACAACCATAGGCTGGATGCATGGGTCAAAGTTAAGTTCCCTTGTTTGTGCTGATTTATTTTAGATATTTGTTCCTGGCATGAATGGCTAGCTAAGACAACACAGTATATATCCACATGTGGTCTTCCTGTAGAATAGGTGTTTAAGTAAGTTGGACAGTGTATTTTCACATTTATTCATTGAGTGGGTTGAAATTGTTCACTTTATAAGGCTTGAGTGTAGCAATTAAGAAAAAAAAATAAACAGCTCATTTAATAGATCTAACTAGAACCAAATACTTTTTTTTTTAAAATAAAAGGATAAGCAAAGTTACCATAACTATTTTATGGAACAAGAGAATTTTAACTATAGGGCAATTTGGCCCTATTTCCATTTAATGTTCTTTGAAATATGAAAAGGCTGGTGGTCTGCCAAGATCATTTCCTTTACACCGCAAACGGAAATTGATGCATATTAAGTTAGCTGCAAAATTGCTCTCTCACTAGTAAAAACGTATTAACGACAATATATATGCGCTTTACCCCGGACCTGAAATAAGGAAATATTACATTAAAATCCAAATACAAATATTTGTACATTGAAATAATAAATTCAAAAGACTAACCCTGTGTCTGTAAGCACATGCGGGGACATGAGGGGACAATGGAAACCCTTTCCCAGGTGGCTCACCTCTAATGCTGGGCGTGTATTGCATTCCGTACAATCCAACTAAAACATAACTTTCTGCTCAGAAAGGTTTTGGGTGTGCATTCAAGAGTCAACTATGCTCCCTAAAATCCAAAACACTCTAAAACAAAACCAAAAAAACAAAACAAACAACAACAAAAAAAAACAGGAAAAAACGAAAAAATACACTCCTCTTTTTGTTATTTTGTTTGTTTTTTCTTTTTTGTTATATCTATACTTCTTTTATCTTTTTTAACTTATTAAATATATTATTATTGTTAATTATTTTATTTATTTACATCACAAATGTCGCCCCCATTTCCAGTCCCCCTTGCAGAGTTCTTCCCTGCTCTCCCTTCCTCCTCGCTTCTGAGAGGGGCCTCCACCCCCACTCCGGGAACTTCTCTCCCTGGGGCGCAAAGTCCCTACGGATTAGGCACATTCTCTCTCCTTCAGCCAGACAAGGCAGTCCTCTGCTACACGTGCTGGGGGGTGGGGCTGGGCGGGGCGGGGCTTGGACCAGCCTCTATATGCTCTTTGGTTGGTGGCTTAGTCTCTGGGAGCTCCCAGGGGTCTATGTTAGTTAATGCTGTTGTTCTTCCTATGGGGTCACCCTCCCCTTCAGCTCTTTCAGTCCTTCCCCTAACTCTTCCATAGAGCTCCCCTACCTCAGTTCAATCCTTGACTGTGAGTATCTGCATCTGCCTCAGTAAGCTGCTGGTAGAGCCTCTCAGAGGACAGCCATGCTAGGCGCCCATCATGCATGTCCTTTGGGGTCTGGGTCACCTCATTCAGGGTAGTATTTTCTAGTTCCATTCATTTGCCTGCAAAATTCATGATGTACTTGTTTTTAATAGCTGAATAATATTCCATTGTGTAAATGAATCACATTTTATGTGTCCATTCTTCGGTTGAGGGACATCTGAGGTTTGTTTGTTTGTTTGTTTGGTTGGTTGGTTTTTTCAAGGCAGGGTTTCTCTGTGTAGCCCTGGCTGTCTTGGAACTCACTCTGTAGCCCAGGCTGGTCTCGAACGTAAAGGTGTGTGCCACCACTGCCGGGCTCTGGGTTCTTAAGACAGGGTTTTATGTAGCCCAAGTTGCGCTAGAATTTTCACAGAAGCTTGGAATAACCTTGAACTTCTGATCCTCTTGCCACCAAGTCCTGAGTGTGTACATCGCCATTCCTGGATTAGACAACAACAACAACCCCACTCACCTTTCTATGACACCTTCTACTGAATGGCAGGCTTCTTTTCACCTTCACCAGTTCTAGAGAGGGCTCCTTTTTAGGGGATAGAGGGACAGTTTAACAAAAATTTGTCTCAGGTTGTGGTCAGTTTACAGAGCGTTCACTATATGGTCCCACTGTTGTATTGTGGCCTAGTAAGGTTCAAATGAGCATTAAATGATCTATTTTGTGTCTTCTTTAAATATGTGCGGGGCGGGGGGGGGGCTTACAGTTTAAGTTACTTTAATATGTAAACATCAGAAAAGAAGGCCAGGTGTCAGTCAGGAGGGGGGGCTTAAGAATACTGGTTCAATGTATTTCCATCTCCATGGAAATCAGGGCTTTTAAGTGACAATAAAGTAAAATAAAATAAAATAAAATAAAAATAAAAGCATTTCAGCCAGCACAGGTAATTCCCCCCCCCCCCCACCGATCTAAAAGTTTCTGAGTGATTTCTCCATTGATCACCTGCCTCGTTCTCATGAGAGAGCTCGTTTTCCATGAAGCCTAGAAGGTGTTGATAACTGAGTTTGGAATAAGGAGCCCAGGAGAGAATTTCTGACTCTTGCTGAAGCTGAATAGACTATGATGCATGAGATAGAAGCTTGTAGAGTGTACTGTATCCTTTCTAATATAAAAAATTATAAGGGGGGGGGAATCGTCTTCTATCTCATTGTACACTAGCCCTTCATATATGCTGAGGAAGAGGAGGATAAATGCCCAGATACCCCAGATACTCCAATAGGATGCCATCTCTATCTTTTGTTCTGTTTTCTTCCTCTCTCTCCTTTGTTTCTACAATACTTTATTAGTGCTGTGCTTTGGATCCTATTCCAGACTTAGATAATTCTCAAATAGGAAGAAACTAGATATTTTAAGAGCATTAATTGTGCCATTATAGGGTGACTAGAGACACACATCTCTGGGTAAAGAATACTGTCACTGGGCTGGTGAGATGGCTCAGCGGGTTGGAGCACCGACTGCTCTTCCGAAGGTGATGAGTTCAAGTCCCAGCAACCACATGGTGGCTTACAACCACCCGTAACAAGATCTGACGCCCTCCTCTGGTGTGTCTGAAGTCCGCTGCAGCATACTTATGAAGAATAATAAGAAATGAATCCTTGGACTGGAGAGACCAACCTGAGCGAGCAAGGCTGTCCGGAGCGAGCGGAGCCAAACCGGGATGGCTGGAGCAAGCGGGCACAGCTGGAGCTAGGGGGCCGGAGCAAGTGGGGCCGGCTGGAACAAGCGGGGGCATAAGGGGGCGGCCGGGAGCTAGTGGGGCTGGCTGGAGCGAGTGGAGCTGGCTGGAGCGAGCGGAGTCAAGCGGAGTGAGCGGGGTTGACTAGAACAAGGGGGAAAAAAAAAGAATACTGTCACTTGACATTGTTTTTCCCAGTATCATCTGGACGTACCAAAGTAGCCTTACTGAGGACCCAGGAGCTTCCAGCAGGGGTGGGGGGTGTTTCCTTTCCACCTGAGCTCCACTACAACTTTCAGCAGACTGGAGACAGTCATGAGTTGAGATGCCCCAAGGAGAAAGAGAGAGGCAGGCTTGATGCCAGGACCTTGAGGCTTGTGGGGGACAGCTTGTTCTAGGTACGATGTGTGGCTGTGGTGCTAGCCACATGCTAGCCACCATGGCAAAGCAGTCATGTTTGGGGAACAGTAGATGACTGTGTGCACCCAATAAGTTGTCACGCTGGGCTTCTGTGTGCCCAGAGCCACCGATCTGCACAGGGCTCTGCAGCAGCCAAAATACCCTTATAGCAGGACACTGGGTTCTGCTAGAATTAACTTACAACAGTGTCACTGAATAGACATGATTGAAACAAGAAAGAGTCTGTGGGCAGATGGTTGTAGAATGGCAGCAGATGGCTGGATCCAGTCCCCGGCACCATAAAACCCAAACCAAATCCAAGCACCAAGTTTTAATGGACTAATTTGTTCTTCACATACAGAATATTGAAACTACACTATTGCTTCCGAACAAGTAAGTTTCCAGAATTTCAGAATGACTTCAAGAATGAGGAATCGAAAAAAAGAAAGAAAGAAAGAAAGAAAGAAAGAAAGAAAGAAAGAAAGAAAGAAAGAAAGAAATGAAAAGAGAAAGGAAGGAAGGAAGGAAGGAAGAAAAAAGGGAAAGGGAAAGGAAAACAAGAAAAAAAAAGGAGAAGAAAAAGAAAGAGAAAGAAGACACTGAACTACCTCCATTATTGAGGGGGAAAGGTTCAGTCAGGCAAGTTCATTGTGAAAATTTCAATCCATATTATGTTTAATAGGCTAGTTCAATGTAAAACTCCAAGACAGTTTTTCTTTTTCAGATCAAGTTGAATACAAAGCATGCACGCGTGTGTGTCTGTGTGTGTGTGTGTGTGTGTGTGTGTGTGTCTGTGTGCATGTGTGTTACTAAGGGTTGAACCTCGTGCTTTGTACATGCTAAAGCTGTGTTCTACCAGTGGATTGCACCCCTAGGACTAAAATCTTTCCATTTTGTTTTTAAACTGAATGTAGGCTGGATTCCAATGGGCACTTGGCAAATTCTTTCCAAATGGCAGATATTTAGGGGCTCTGTAAATATTTGTGGAATGAAGGGCTGTCTGGCTTATCACTGTTCTTGAAAAGTTTCTAGGAACTTGACAATCGAGAGTAAATGTCCCTAGGATTGCTTATGGTGGTGGTGCTCCACCTCCCTAATGCTGGGTCCCTCTCATACAGCTCCTTATGTATGGCAACCCCCAACCAGAAAATTATTTTCATTGCTACTTCATAACTGTAATTTTGGTGCTGCTATGAATCGTAATGTAAATATCTGATATGCAGGATATCTGTTATACCACCCCATGAGAGTATCATTTAAGCGCCTGCCCCCCAGGGTGATGTCACCCACAGGTTGAGAAACACTGGTTTATAAGCCTATGAGTTTGTTCACAGGAGCACAAATGTTCTCCCAGTGATTATACCATTGAAGGACAAAGCTCCTCTTTCCCATGCAGCCATTAAACTGAGTATACAACCTTGAGGGGCACTGGATCCATGAGCATCTCCCTGGTTCATGACAGGCTGTTAGTGGTTCTGACCTTGTGTGGGTAATCGGACTAAGTGAGAACCCTTTGCTGAGTTTGGTAGACCCATCCCCAGAAGCAAATGGTAAGTACACATTTCATTTGTAAATTGGATTAAATCCATAAGTCCCTAATTTGACCAGGCCGAGATGGGTTTCAGTATTCTCGCACTCCACCAAATAAGGCCCCCTTCCTGAACCCCTCCCCCAGTCCACATTGTCTGATCTGAAGATGATGTGCAGTGTAATTGGCAACCTTTATGGCTGCAAACATTTTATAAATAAATGCTACAAATTTTTATTAGTCAATCAACCGGTACAGATCTAAAGGATTTATTTGTAACATTTAACCAAACTAAACTATTTTTATCATGAATTTGCTTATACTTCAATCTGTTTTAGAAAGAAAGATGTTCATTAAATCATCTTAATATTTTCTAAGGCACTACTGAATTTTTGGAATTACCGGTGTGATCTTATGCGTGACAGGTTTCAGTTAGCTAGAAAACTTCAGAGCTGGCTTTTGTTCCTGGGGGGCTGGTGTTGTCAGTGTGGCTGGCTATTAGAAGCAGCCTGTTGCAGATGGTGTCAGAGCAGGGAGACCACTGAGCGTGATCTGCACCCAGGGCTCCTCTAATTCAGGAGTTTTCTTTTGGGTCCTAATCAAGTGCTCCGTCTCCATCTTTCTGTGCCATGGATGGATCTGGACAGATGCTCAAAGGGCTTGCGTCTTAGGACTCTGGAACTCCTGACACTATACACTCCAATGGGCGTGCATACACAGTTTCCTTGGGGTTGACTCAGTGAGTTGCATTTCAGAAAAGACGGCCTGGCATCACAAGGAAACCACTTTTACTTGCTCCATTTCCTGGAGCCTACAACTGGCAAAACGCCCAGGACAAGATGTATTCAATTCAAGCCCAGAGCAGCCTCGTTAGAAGAAGCAGATGGCCCACCTAAGGTGAAGAAATTACTTTCTTGTGGGGGAATGGCGGGGAGTTTGCTCACATCTTCTCTCAGAAGGTGGGAATGTTGGGTGGCAAAATAAATAAAACACGAAACAAACGCATCCAAATGCATCCCACAGATGAACAGAATAATTGTTGCGGAACAAGACTATGGGGGGCATCCTCACGCCTCCTGGCAGGCTGGGGGCATTTGTCACATATGTTTTAAAGCTCCAAGACCTTGAAGACCTTCCGACAGAACAGCTAGCAGAGCCAAGATGCAACTGAAGGGACCACCAGCTCTGCTGCTTCTGCGGAAGTGGGGCGAGCAGGCGGGGAAGAGCTGGCAGGGAAGAGCAGGAGTTAGACACCTGTACCTGCTCAGGAGAGGGAAAACTGGGTAGCGGAGGTTTGAGTTGCGGGTTTTTTTTTCCCTCCCCAGGCCCCATTTATGTGGTGCTGTATGTTGACTTCTGGGTGCATCAGAAAGCTTTCTGCTCAGTTCCCTGCACCCTTAGCCTGGCAGTGTCTTGCTGGATTTCTAACAAACATTTTCCAGATTACTGAGAAACTTCTGAGAGTTAGTGTCTAGGTTACCCGGGAAGCACATTCCCTCAGAAGGCTATTCAGCCACAGATGAAACACATCTCAGGATTTTCTAGTTTTTTTTTTTTTTTTTTTGCTCTGAATCTTTGTTCATAAGAAATATACTTAAAAGGGGGTGGGGTGGGGCTGGAGAGATGGCTCAGCGGTTAAGAGCACTGACTGATCTTCCAAAGGTCCAGAGTTCAAATCCCAGCAACCACATGGTGGCTCACAACCATCTGTAATGATATCTGACGCCCTCTTCTGGTGTGTCTGAAGACAGTTACAGTGTACTCACATATAATAAATAAATAAGTCTATATAAAAAAAAGAGAAATATACTTACTGGACCGGGGAGATAGCTCAGTGGTTAAGAGCATTGACTGCTCTTCCAGAGGTCCTGAGTTCAACTCCCAGCAACCACATGGTGGCTCACAACCATCTGTAATGAGATCCGATGACCTCTTTTGGTGTGCCTGAAGACAACTACAGTGAACTCATATAAATAAAATAAATTAAAATAACTTATTAAAAATCTTATTTATGAATTTAGACTCTTGCTAGTAGGTAGGCTATATTTTCACCTAAGGAGGTGAAGTTTGGAGGTCACTAGATAAGTTTATTGCATATATGTCACAGATGAATAAGCCTAAATTTTCCAATGTTTTGATTAATTAATTAGCAATTAATTAATGATTATGTATTTATTTATGTGTGTGCCTCAGTTCAAATATGGCAGTCAGGGGACAACTTGTGGCACTCAGCGCTCTCCTTCCATTATATAGGTCCTGGAGACTGAACTCGGGTCACCAGGCTTGGCAGCAAGCATTTTTTACCCACTGAGCCATCTTGCCAGCATTAATAAATACATTTACATCTTGTTTAATTCAGTAGTTTCGTCAGATTTGGCTAGTACAGGTTAGACTAGTAGCCTGATCATTTAGCAATGATGAAGATAATATCCTCACCAACACTGCCTTAGTTTAAGTTTTACTGCTGTGAACAGAAACCATGACCAAGGCAACTCTTAGAAGGACATTTAATTGTGGCTGGCTTACAGGTTTAGAGTTCAGTCCATTATCATCAAGGCAGGACATGGCAGCATCCAGGCAGGCATGGTGCAGCAGGAGCTGATAGTTCTACAACTTCATCTGAAGGCTGCTAGCAGAATATTGTTTTCTAGGCAGCTAGGATGAGGGTCTCAAAGTCCACACCTTCAGCGACACACCTACTTAGCCACGACCACACCTACTCCAACAAGGCTACACCTTCTTATAGTGCCACTCTCCGGGCCAAGCATATGCAGATCATCACAAACACTGACTTTTTTTTTTCAACTTGCTATTCCATGAGTCTATATCTCAGAATCCTCAGGCCTTCTTCCCTGTCTCTCGTTTCTCTTTTTAAACACAACACAGACCATCCCAGAAAGGTATCCTCCTACTGGCTTCGCTAAAACCAGGAGAAGATCATCCTGAATTATCTTTGTGACTCAGTGTGGTGCCTTATCTCCTTGGACCTTCAGAAACAGTTACATTTTGTAGACTATGATCCTACAGTCTCAAAAAATCACAACCCTATAGCTTCCTGTAGCAGTCATTGCTATCCTTTAGACCTCGAGGGGGTGAATTATGTAGGGCAGCCTACATAATTATGCACGTGGTATCCATAAACAAGAAAAGAGAGGGGGAAGGTCATGCTACTGGTGACAGAGCCTACCTACAGCCTCTCATAGCCTTGATCATGCAAGTCAGAAAGGGAATCATTTGGATTGTATGAAGTATGGAGAGTTCAGAGCTGCAAGAGTAGAACAGCCATGACATCCATCCCTTTTTTTTTTTTTTTTTTTTTTTTTTTGCTATAGTTGCGGGTGCTACAGTTTGCTACAGTTGTGGGTTTGCTACAGTGTACAGTTTGCTACAGTTGTGGGTGAGTGTTCAGTATGCCTGTCTTTCGGCCATCGGAGAGCATGTGCTTGGGTGGTTTGCCACGGTGTTCCATCCCTGAGCCTTTCGAAGGCAGAACTGCAACACCCCAAGTCTTCTCTCTTGGTTCTCATGTTCCTTGGGAGTAAACGACCACATTATAATCTGTAGATATTGCACACTTGTTCATTATAGACAGTCTTTCCATTGGTTTCTTGGTGACTTCGCTGGTTAGTTTTTTGTCAACTAAACATAAGATTGGGTCATCGGGAAAGAGGGAATATCATTGAGAAAAGGTTTTTATATGACTGGCCAATAGGTGAGTCCCCTGGACATTTTCTTAATTAGTGATTGGTATGGGCAATATCCCCATAGGGCAGGTGGTCCTGAGTTGTATAAGAAAGCAAACTCACCATGCTGTGGAAACTAAGCCGGTAAGCAGCATTCCTCCATGGTCTCTGCTTCAGTTCCTGCCTCCAGCTTCATGCCCTCTGTCCCCACAGTGATGAACAGGGACATGGAATCATGACATCAAATAAACCCTTTCCTTTCCAGGCTGCTTTTGGTCACGGTGTTTATCACAACAATACAAAAGCAAACCAGGACAGTGACCAACATATTTGGACTGTCTACAGAAATGAATGGAAGAAGAGGCAGGCATGGTGGCACATGCCTTTAATCCCAGCACTCAGGAGTCAGAGGCAGGCTGATTTCTGAGTTCGAGGCCTGCCTGGTCTACAAAGTGAGTTCCAGGACAGCTAGGGCTATACAGAGAAACCCTGTCTCGAACCCCTCCCCCCCCAAAGAAATGAATGGAAGAAATGGGAGCCCAATTCTAGTCTTACATCCCAGACATTGTCCTGTATCCCTTGAAAGGAGTGGATGATCTCTCTTCATATGCAAAACAGACTCATTAGAATTGTGTGTTAACATCCCCTTCCCTAGATTAGAGACTTGACACATGTACTAATTGTGACAATAAATCTCTTCATAACTCACTTCATAAACAAAATAGAATTGCCCTCTGCAGCCGAGATTTATGAGAGTGACATGGTAAGACGAGGCTTGCAACTCAGGATGTTTATTGCTCATGGGGCTGTGGCTAACCTGTTGTGATGCAAGGGTCCAGCTGGGTAGAGATGGGGCAACTGGAAGCCATTGTGTAACTGCATCTTCTCCTTTCCTTCTTGTGTTCCTGACTTGGGCTGTACTTCAGCTCGGCAGATTTCCTTCTCTAAGATCATACCGCAAGAGCTCACCATTGGTTACAAAGCAAGGCCACAGATCACCAAGGCCATTGCCTTTGAAATGTAGGTAGAAGATTCACATAAAAGCATCCGACTAGCCTTTTCTTTAAGCTTTAGAGTAGTTTAAAGAGAACTTTAAAGTTTGAAGAGAAGAATGCAGGAATCTTCTTTATGACCTTTTATCACTGTGTGTAGGGCCTCAGAGCAGGCTGGATGTCAGAGGACAACCTCGGGTGTCATTTCTCACCTATTTCGATGGAAAACAGCAAGGTTCTTGTTGTTTATCTTGCACATAAGACTAAGTGGCCTCAGCTCATTCTCCACCTCCCATCTCATCATGAGACGGTTGGAATTCCAAGGTTGAGCCCGTTTAGTTACTTCTTCTATTGCTATGAAAAGACACCTTGGCCAAGGCAATTCTTATGAAAGACTGTTTAATTGGGGGACCTGCTTACTCTCTCAGGGGCTTAGATCATTATCATCATGACAGGCAGACATGGTGCTGGAGAAGTAGCTGAGAGTTCTACTTTATACCCTGACTTGCAGGCAGCATGCAGAGAAAAAATAGACATGGCATAGGGTTTTGAAGCCTCACCCCCCCCCCACTTCTTTCAACTATGTCACACCTCCTAATCCTTCTAATTTAGCAGTTCTTAACCTATGCGTCTCAATCCTTGCGAGTGTGTGGGGGGGGTTGGCCTATCAGATATTCTGCATATCAGATATTTACATCATATTCACAACAGTAGCAAAATTATAGTTATGAAGTCACAATAAAATAATTTTATGGTGGGGGGCAGAGCAACATGAGGAACTGTATTAAAAGGTCAACAGCATTAGGAAGGTTTCGAAACATTGTTCTAATCCTTTCAAACAGTTCCACTCCCCGGTGACTAAGCATTGAAATATATGAGAATAGGAGAATAGGACTCCTATAGGAGTCATTCTCATTCAAACAGCCACAGCTGCTGTGTCTGGCTTTGCCTGGGTTCTGTGGATCTGAACTCACATCCTTGCACTTGACCACGTGTACCCACTGAGTCATTTCACCAGCCAGTCCCTTCTGATGACATCTTAAAAAAAACCAACTTATTTATGAGTACACTGTAGCTATCTTCAGAAACACCAGAAGAGGGCATCAGATCCCGGTACAGATGGTTGTGAGTCACCATATGGTGGCTGGGATTTAAACTCAGGACTTCTGGAAGAGCAGCCAGTGCTCTTAACTGCTGAGCCATCTCTCCAGCCCCCTGATGACATCTTATTGAAGATGCAGCTCATCTGCCTTGATTTCTCATTTAGAGTTTGTAATGTGTTTTATTTCTCTTATACTTTGGAGAGGACAGAGGGTCAGGGAAATCAGGTTACTCGCTGCAGGTAATGGAGAACACTATAAATTTAAGACAAAGGGATTCTTTTCTGGTCTATGTAGAAACATGGAGATCATACTGAAGGGCTAAATTATAATAATGTTTCTTTGAAGCCACTGCACCTTCTATTATATCGTATCGTGGCACGGGCATACAAGAGGGCTGCCATAATACTTTAAAATACCACCAACAAACTGGTGCAAGAGAAACGTTTTCCTGAGAACATTCAGCTTAACAGAGCCCACGAGTCACAGCTGACCTACATTCAAGGAGCACATTCATGAAAGATGAGTAAGAGAACATTTGTCTCTCAGGCCACCTAGACGGGGCTGATAGTCACAGTTACTCATTTGGATCACTTCTCCGTTCTCTACAGCAGCCGAGTGCCTACAAGACTTTTTTTAGATTCGTATTTGAGCGCCAGAGGGTAGTCAACGAGCCAAACAGGCAGATGGACTCTTGGTGTCTTCTCAGTGCGAACGAGACGTGCAGGAACAATAGCAGACACAAACCGCCACCGGACGACTCTGTGCCCTGTTCGTGGGCCGAGCTACCCAGAATATTTCATAATGGGTTCTATCATTCGAGGCTTTCTTGTTTAAAAGTGTGCTAAATCTCTCTGCCTCTCTGTCTCTCTCTGTCTCTCAGTCTCTGTCTCTCAGTCTCTGTCTCTCAGTCTCTGTCTCTTTCTTTCTCCATCTAGTCTTCCCAATCCCTGCACCCCTTCTCTATGTGTTCCTGGCCAGCCTTCTTTCTCTCCTCCTGTCTCCTCTCCTTTTGTCCTTCTCTGTTCCCCTCCCATCTCTGCCTCTACCCACTCCTCTAGGTCACAAATAAACTTCTTTTTCAAAATATTTCTCTTCTCTTCTCTTCTCTTCTCTTCTCTTCTCTTCTCTTCTCTTCTCTTCTCTTCTCTTCTCTTTCTTTTTCTTTTCTTTTTTTAAAGATGTATTTACTTATTTCTTGTATGTGAGTACACTGTCGCTCTTGTTAGACACACCAGAAGAGGACATCGGATCCCATTACAGATGGTTGTGAGCCACCATGTGGTTGCTGGGAATTGAACTCAGGACTTCTGGAAGTGCTCACCGCTGAGCCATCTCTCCAGCCCTAAAATATTTTTCTTTATTTAATTATTTAATTTATTTACATTCCAAATGTTGCTCCCCTCCCCATCTCACAGTTCTTTACCCCTTCCCCTTCCCCTTTGCCTCTGAGAGGTGAACCACCGCCACTCCACCCCACCCCTCCCACCCCCAGGCCTTGCCTGGAGCATCAACTCTCTCTCTCTCTCTCTCTCTCTCTCTCTCTCTCCACTGCAGCCGAATGCGTGCTAAATCATCCATTCATCTGCTTACTATGGCCATCCTCCATCCTCAGCCCTAGTGTGTGAGCATCCTGAGTTAGTATCAGAGCTTCCTGAGCGAGTGTCCCCTTGTCAGCCACTCTTGCTCCCATGCGTGGCAGGTGGATATACCCTCCCTCCGACAGCGCTGCTCTTACAGCCTCACACCTTGGGCTCAGAAGGAAAGCGATTTCCAAGTTTCAAAGACAAACTTTAGAAATTCCGGTCACTCCCCAGGCTACTTGGGCCCTCCCTTTTGCTACAAGGTCATAAAGACTCAGGTTCTCACCTTGGTTTTTGCTGTTGTTTGTTTTTTTACTTTATTTTTATTTTTTATTACAGGCTGTAGTTCTGCTTTATAAAGGAACAGGAAGTGAAAATTACCTTGACATTCTAATCTTAAGTTGTTGTCGAGCGCCACCTGCTGTTTGTACTAAAAAGCAGCTCTAGAGGCGGGAAATATGCCTTTAAAAAATACTTTAACCTATTGGCTATGTTTTACCACAGGAAAGAACCACGGCGATCTTTTAGACCGTTTATGCAGGACTCAAGTCGTAGTAAAATAGCTCAACAACAGTAGCTTACGCTACATTTCTTGGATCTCAGGTCCCGACTGTTCTTTAAGCCTACAAAAGAATTGAGCCGAAGTGATTTTCTGAAGTACACCTTTATCTTTACTGCTGTTTCACAGGTGGACAAATAACATTTCTTGGATAGCCAACTGCTTTTTTTCCTCTGTATCTACACAGGATCTGTTTACTCTATGTGTCTCTTGACATGTGTGACTTGCAGTATAAATAATTTGCTGGTGGCAATTGGCACAGATCACGAAAATTCAAGGCAGGGGGTGACTCATTCAATTTTTATTGAATTATTTATTCTAAATTATAGATTCTCCCCTGGCCTTTGCTCCCCTTTCTTGCCTGGGCTTCCGATAGCTTCTTTGTCTTGACCAATGGGGTTTTCTTTGGTCAGTAGGGTGTGTTTTGAATGAGTATGTGCCTGAGTGACTTCAATTAGGTCTGCCTTACCACTGACCGTCTGTATGAAAGCGGAAAGCCTAAGCCTTCTCCCTCAGCCCCAGCTCCTGGAAGATGACGTGGGTCCCTGAGCTAATCCCTAACAGAGGAGTTGAGCCTATCAGTCACAGCTGACCTATGGTCAGCTCATGAGACAAATAGATGTTTTTTGTGGTTTTTAAGTATTGTTGTTTGAGATCTTATTTTATTTATTTTACATGTATGGGTGTTTTGCCTGCATGCGTGTCTGGGCATCATCTGCGTGCAGTGCCCGAGGAAGCCAAAAGAGGGATCAGATGGCCTGAAACTGGGGGTTGTTGCCTGATTGGGTTGGGTCTGGGAACTGAACCCAGATATTCCGGAAAAGCAACCAATGTGCCATCTCTGCAGTCCCTGCATCTTCGTTTTTAATGTTTTCCAGCCACTTCTATTTTTCTAATGTTTAAAAGGCTTTAAATGTGGTAAAAATGTATACACATAAAATCTATCATCTTATCCATTTTCAAGCGTACAGCTTGATACAAAATGCATTTATCTTGTGCACCCATTGCCACCGAATTTTCTTATCATTTCATCCTGTGACAGGGAAGTTCTATATGCTTTTGAACAGGAACTTCCTGTTTCTCCTCACCTCTAGCACCTTCCGGGTACCATCTTCATCAGACCGCTTCCATCAATGTAACAGTTCTCACGCTGTGCGTTACATAGCCGTTCTCTTCTTCTGATTGATTTGTCTAGTGCAATGTCCATACTGCTGTATATTTGATGTAGAATCATACTGTCCTGTGTATCTACTGCTTTTTGTGTATGCTTTCATATGTAGGTTTTCCTCCTGTTAGCAACCCTCAGCAGCATTGCTGTGAGCCTAGCTATGCAGAACTCACTTCAAGTCCCCGCTTCCGATTCCATCAAGAGATGGAATTGCCAGATCATATGGTAACTCCGTTCTTATGTGGGTGCTTTCTACAACAGCTCCTCTCCCACCAGCAAGGCTCACCACATCCTTACTGACCCATTATCTGTTTCTCTTATGAGTCATCTTGATGCCTGGGAGGTGCTATCTCGATGTGGTTTTGTACAAACATTTGCTTTTTAAGCTACGGAGGACACGGGGCTTTTTGTTTGTTTGTTTGTTTTTGTTCTTTGCTGTTGTTGATGATGTTTTGGTTTGGTTTGGTTGTTTTCTGTGACAAAGGCTGACAGAGTTAGAACACAACTCTGACTGATTCCAAAACCTGCAGAAACTACCAGAGAAAAAGGGTACTGCCTCGAGAATGATGTGTTATTTAATTAATTTGTGATATGAGGAAAAAGAAGAGAAGGGAAGAAGGGGAGTGGTTGGGGAAGGGGGAAGGGAGAAAGGGGAGGGAGAGGGAGAGGGAGAGGGAGAGGGACAGGGACAGGGAGAGGGAGAAGGACAGGGACAGGGACAGGGACAGGGACAGGGAGATCACATTGTTAAGATTGTTACTTCCTCATTCCCTTTATGGTCCTTCTTTTTATCTTTGTAAAAAATCACATATTAAGTCAAATGTAGTGGTGCATGCTTGTAATCCCAGCACTTGGGGGGAGGTGAAGCTGGGGAAATCAGAAATTCAGGGCTAGCCTGGGTTACATGATATCCTGTCTCAAAGAAACCAAAAATAAAATGTATGAAGCACTTTCTACCCTCTAATGTAGTATGTAGGACAGTGGTTCTCAACTTTGCTAATGCTGTGATCCTTTAATACTCATGTTGTGGTGACCCCCCCAACCATACAATTATTTTCATTACTACTTCATAAGTGTAATGTTGCTACTGCTATGTATCATAATATAAATCTCTGATATGCAGGATATCTGATATGTGACCCCACACACATAGGATAGAGAACAGCTGTACTTGGCATTAAGTTTTTTAATGTTTGCAGTATAAATGTTTCTCCTAACAAATTTTAAGATAGAAAACATTTTCCCACAATACTCCCTATTTATAATATGTGAGAGATAAAAAGTACTTATTTATTTATTTATTTATTTATTTATTTTGATACAAAGCATTTAAGTGAATACACGAGGAGGCACTGTCTGGGGAAAGAGGGGAACCCGCCAGGGAGGGGCAAGGAATGTGGGTCATGGCATTGGGGGAGGGAATAATTAAGTACAAAGTACACTGACATGTATATTTTAAAATATCACAATGAATCTATGCGTGTTAGGAACTATGTATGCTAACATAAGACGAATAGATATCAAAAGAATTTTTTTTTAAATTAAAAATGACTGAATGGGGCTGGTGAGATGGCTCGGGTAAGAGCACTGACTGCTCTTCCAAAGTTCATGAGTTCAATTCCCAGTAACCACATGGTGGCTCACAACCACCCATAATGAAATCTAACGCCCTCTTCTGGTGTGTCTGAAGACAGCAACAGTGTAATTATTTATAATAATATATAAATCTGAAGAAAAAAAAAAGACTGAATGAAATAAAAAACCATTTCTGGATGCTTGCTGTGGTATTTTAATAATGTGGCCAGTAGAGGTCAGAGCTGAGTTTTAAAACATTGTGGATGGCAAATCATTTCACATCTGTGTTTACACAAGAATCTGTTTTTTCTAGTTGTCTCTTGATCTGTATGGACTGGGCAGTCACAATTGGCATGGATCCTGAAAGGCATTACCTGACAACAGATACCTCAAATTGGCTTCCCCTCTATATATGACCTGGTCTTCGAACTCAAGTAGAAAAGAAAGAAGGAAGGAAAGAAGGAAGGAAGGAAGGAAGAAAGGAAGGAAGGAAGGAAGGAAGGAAGGAAGGAAGGAAGAAAATATAAATTTTATTTCTGTAAGCTGGACTAGAAATAGACTTTAAGGCTATCCACAATTGTATGAATTATTGCTCATAAATAAAAGTTACACTCAATAAAACAACCAGAGAAGGCAATAAGTAATTGTAAAGCTATTTACCTATCTTAGCAAACATTTCCTACCCAAGTTTGTGTGTGTGTGTGTGTGTGTGTGTCTGTGTAGATATAACAGACTTAGTAGTTAATATTAGTTGTTAACTTGCCCAGAAGTAGACTTACCTAGGAGACCTAGCTTTGGCCGTGTCTGTGAGAGTGTCTGCAGAGAGCTTCAACTGAGCTAGGTTGATCTGCTTACAAAGTGGGGGTACCATTCGATTGAATAAAAAGGAGGAAGTGTGTAGGTCACCAGTGTCCCTTGTGCCTTGGACATAGGCTGTAACCAGCTGTCTCAGGCTCCGGCCACCATGCCTACATGTCATGATAGACTGTAACCTTGAGCCAAAATAAATTACTCCTTCCACAGGTTATTATTTGTTTGTTGTTATTGTTTGCTAGCTTAGTTTTTGTTTTTTTGGTCTTGGTAATAAACAACAGTAGTTAATATATCTTGTTAATACTTCATTGACATTTTCCTCTTCCTTTTTACAACAACAATAAAATAAATGGTGAACCAAGGGTCACAGCCCACAGCTCTGTCTTAGTGTGGCTTGTTCACACTGGCTTGGTAGCTTGTGACTAAATGTCATAATGCGTAACAATGGAAAAGGCGGGCCCTAAGAAGTAATGACAAGGGATCAGAAACAGGTCCTGTTCTTTTGATTGCATGTTTTACTTGCATGATCAGTGAGTTCAAGGGTAATTCTTTGAGAAATAAAAGGGAATTTGCTTTTGGTTATGGCTTCCCACATACAGGGTCCTGTGATGTGTGCGTTTGCACACCATGTCACTCCTTGAAGTGAACAATGTTGAGACCGTGTGGATGGTAAAGTTCACGGAAGCTCACCGACTGTTGAATGACTGAGCAAGTGAAGCGTTCTTAGGGAGAGGGATTTGTTTTTGTTTTGAAGACATTGATACATTGCAGTTTCTAGACAGAAATAAATCCAATTTTACTTCAGGATTTGGGTGAATTTATTCTCAATGATTACTATTATTATTATTACTATTATTGTTATTCAGATGTCCTTTTGGGGAGACATTAAAACATCTTCCCTATAGAGGAATACCGATTTGTGTGATGGAGAGGTAAATCAAGAGGACTGTTAATTCTCTATCTCTGGAAAGTGCTCTTTCCCTTTGACTACACACAAAAACAGTTATAGAATTCCTCCTTTTCCCACTTCATGGCCGTTTTTAACTTATCGGGAACGTTATCTGTGGTGCCCAGTTGTGCAGGAGGGATGCCCCACTGAGTGTCACACAGTGCTGTAGCTGGCACTGTGGATAAATGAAGCAGCACAAGAATCGTGATAGCATGCATGCTTACCCCTGCTGTGCCTCAGTGGATGGTGGAGCCTCAAGCTAGAAGAACTTCTTTGTATTGGAACATTAGAGGTGTCGGGTTGAGCTTAGCGTTTCTTGAGAACCAGAGAACGTAGATTTTGTTCAAGAAATGAAACCGTTGCCAGGAAAAATGTAAGGGTGGAGTCTTTTCTGAGGTGGCAGGAGAAGGAGAGAGAGAGAGAAAGAGAGAGAGAGAGAGAGAGAGAGAGAGAGAGAGAGAGAGAATTACTCATTGATGCTTTCAGTGTGGAACAGACAGAGAAAGAAGGTGGGAAGAATCATTCCTGTAGGGGCTCCCTGGACAAGAAACAGCAGCCTTCAGAAGGAGAACAGGATTGGTTTCTCTGTTTCTGTCTCTCTGTCTCTCTCTGTCTCTCTGTCTCTCTCTGTTTCTGTCTCTCTGTCTCTCTCTGTCTCTCTCTGTCTCTCTGTCTTTGTCTGTCTGTCAGTCAGTCTGTCTGTCTCTCCCTCTCTCTGTCCTACCACTGCTTAGCACTTTAATCAGCTGTTGGCCACATAATATATAAGTTGCAATCATCACCCAGAATGAAAGGATGCCAACTGTATATGAACAAATTAGAGGTTCTTAGTCAAATCCAACAAATATACACCCGATAATGGCTTTGGCTAAAATATATTTTTATATATATTTTTTTAGTGTGTTCACATTCGCCTGTGGTTAGGGAGGATTAAGCTTGCCAGACTTTAATGTGGTACAAATGCCATGTTCAAAACGAAGTAAGTAGGCTGTGAGAGGGTCTGGCAAATCAAAAGCAGTATCAGCAGCTGTGGCTTTCAAACACTTCTGAGGCCAAAATCATATAATCGCGCAGCAGAGTTGATGTGGGTACTGATTCTGCACTTTACCTTTTCTTCTAGTAGAACGTGATCCTTGGTAATTTCACCTTGTTATAATCAGGGTTTGATTAGACCCGATAAAGGCCAAAAGATAAAAATGGATTAAGGGGGTTGGTGAGATGGCTCAGTGGGTAAGAACACCTGACTGCTCTTCCGAAGGTGATGAGTTCAAATCCCAGCAATCACATGGTAGCTTACAACCACCGCTTACAACCACCCGTAATGAGATCTGACACCCTCCTCTGGTGCGTCTGAAGTCAGCTACAGCGTACTTATGAATATTAATAATAAATGAATCCTTGGACCGGAGAGAGCAAGTGGGACCGACTGGAGTGAGCGGGGCTGGCCGGAGCAAGCGGGGCCGAACGGGCGGCCGGAGCGAGCCGGGAAGACCAGAGCAAGCAAGGTTGACAGGAATGAGGGAAAAAAATGGATTGAGAAACTAATTAATTAATCAATTAAAGATTTATTGAGGAACTAGTGTATCCAAAGTTACATGCTTGATGCAAACTGTAGACCATCTGTTTATGCAACGCCCCCCTCAGTCAGTGAAAGAGTTAATTTACAGCTTCTCCATTTTCATGTGTCACTACCAGTGGGCGTATTTTTTAAAAGGAGTGATCAAAATAACCAAGAACTTATAGAAATAATGAAAAAAAAAAAAGACAGTGATCCCATATTGTTAAATAACTGGCCTCTGAATAAGATAATTCAATATTATGATTCTGACCATTTGACAACAAAACACATTTGAAAAATGACTGATGAAGGAATATAGTTTTATCATAAATATAACAATATATGGTACACCTCATATTTTTAATATCTCTGCATTGGGGGGGCATGTAGTGTATATATGTACGAGTGGGCATGCATGCCTGTGTGGGCACACGCAGAGGCCAGAAGTTGACATCAGATGTCTTTCCCTGTGGCCCTCCAGCAGGGCTCACCATTTTGGGTGCGCTTGCTGGCTAGCAAGCTCCTGGGTGTGCCTGATTTAATCCTCAGTTTCAGATGCAAATGTTTCATGAGGGTTTTCTGCAGGCAAATACTCTACTCACTGAGCTGTCTCCCCAACCCTGGGCTTTCCAACCACTAGGTTTTCCACTTCATGTTTAAAAGTCAAAGCACTTATCATAGTTACCATTCTAAACAGCTTACAATTGCCTCCTCAATAAATGTCAGAATAAGAAGTGGTGTGTGTGTGTGTGTGTGTGTGTGTGTGTGTGTGTGTGTGTGTGCATGTGTGCACATATATGCAGGGGTTGGAGGGCATTTACTGTAGTAGCTACCATCCTAATTAAAATTGCTTCCTTAATAAATTTCAAGACAAGTGTTGGGGGCTTAGGGGGATATTTACTGACAATCATCTAAAGCCCAGATTTCTGTGTAGGTAAGAATTTAATCAGTTTTCCCTTGGTGAGGTGGTAGACATCTTTAGTCCCAGTACTGGGAAAGCAGAGGTAGGCAGATCTCTGTGTCTGAGGCCAGCAAATCTATGTAGTGAGTTCCAGGATAGCCAGACTGAGGTATAGGACCTTGTCTCAAGAAGGAAATTAACTCAGTTTTATAAGAGAAAACATCTCATGCTGGTGTTGTTCCCATTACAAAGACATTCATGTTTCACTAGCTCCCGCAGAAATACTGAAGGGAATACTGCTTTGATCCTCACATACTAAATTGGTTGGAAAGAGAAATGTGTGTATATATATATATATATATATATATATATATATATATATATGTGTGTGTGTGTGTGTGTGTGTGTGTGTGTGTGTGTGTGTGTGTGTGTGAGTGTGTGTGCGTGTGTTCTATAAATGTATTCATATATACACATGAATTCATTTAATAGAAAGTACAAATAGAACTCAGCAGACAATGACAGTGACAGACGCTCACATAGCTAGCTGTGGACAATGACAGTGACAGACGCTTACATAGCTAGCTGTGCAATACTTTGTAGATCTCACATCTCTACCTTCTCGATCTTCACTTCATTTTTTTTTTGCAAGCTATCCCTTAGTTTATTTTAACTTAACCCTTGTGAATACTTCACACAAAAATACATACACAAGAGCAAATGAACTATACAAACTAAATATCCAGCAGGAAAAACAAGTACAAATTAAAAGATGTATAACTTGTTAAGTGGCTGATTAGGTTATCTGCATAATCAAAGATAACAGAAACCATCTTAGAATTGACAGTTTGTTTAAACATAAAAGACATCAGCAATCGATAGAATGGTCAAATGGGTAACATGCAATAATTGGTACACTGACCAATAATAATATTTATTGAATATAAACTATTTACTGTTGTAAACATTTTAACAAATACAGTCTTTGACAATTCCAACAAAATAAGTGGCATGTTTAAAAAAATAAAGCTGATGAGCAATAGATTCATCAATTTTTTAAAAGATTTATTATTTTATTTATATGAGTACATTGTAGCTGTCTTCACACACAACAGAAGAGGGCATCAGACCCCATTACAGATGGTTGTGAGCCACCATGTGGTTGCTGGGATTTGAACTCAGGACCTTTGGAAGAGCAGCCGGTGCTTTTAACCGCAGAGCCATCTCTCCGGCCCTAGATTCATCGATTTTATATATTGTCTTTCAATAGTTCCAGAAAGAATAGCACAGTATTTTTAAAAAGTATATAGCAAGACTGTTCGTATTATAATGTCAAACTCTGGAAACTGTAAATATATATATGAACAGTCAAATGGTCATGTTCATAAGGAAGAAATTATAGTAATAACTGTCTGCGATCCAGTCAAATTCTGTTGTCAATAGAATGTGTTTCCTTGTCAGTTGACTACATAGTTCCTTTCCCAAGAGACAGCAAAACTCTTCATTGAGAGGGGAATGGCAGAGAGCTTCTCCTGGCATCCTGGCTGGTCCTGGTCACCCCTGCTGACTCTTGCCAATTCAGTGGAGGCCTGGCAGTTTCTGCTGGATCATGACACCACTGCTGATTCATGTTTGGTATCCTGACACTACTGAACTGGACTGCTGGTCTCCTCACAAAAGGAGATAACTGCACCAAGGAACTACTTCTAAACAGGTCCACATCCCCTTATCCCATCTACCATCTTTTCTCACTTCCCTTTGAATGGTGGGCTAGAAAGGAGGTGGAAACATTTGAGAACCCTTACTAAAAGTAGGCTTAAAAAAATCTAAGCCTACAGTAGGCTTAGATTACAAAGGCTGTAAAATTAATCCTTTAAAACGTATATGAATAAGTAACAGGCAAATTAATTGATGATTTCAAGATTCTTCTATACTAGTAAAATGTTAGTGAATACAAATTTAACTACTAAGAATTCTATTTATTTAATAGATTTAAAATTGACCTTATATAAATTTAGACCTTTCTGAAGAGGAGAGGAGAGGAGAGGAGAGGAGAGGAGAGGAGAAGGGAGGTATACTCTGCCTTAAAAACCCAAGAGCTGAGGATGTACCTTCATGACAGAATGATTGCCTAACATGAGAGAGGCTCTGGGTTCTATACCCAGCAACATAAAACAAGCACACAAATAGTCCCCAGGAAGTGATGTAAACTTGGCTATGTGTGATCAGCATGCCTCTGACGGGAACAAAGCAGGGCTATAAAGAGTAACTAAGTCAGGACTATAAAGAGTAACTAAGTCAGGGCTGGTCTTCTGGATCAGGAGCATCGAAAGTCATGCGATCTGGGAAGCCCATCACGGTGAGCAACTGTGCTATGTGAACTTGTTAGGTCCTCTATTTCTGACTCTGTCCAAGTTCTTCCTTCTGCTAATCACCATGGAGAAAAAGTGTGTATCCTTAGGAATCCTTAGCCTACAAGACTCTGCTTCTGTGAAAACAGTTCTTTCATGGTTGTGTAACATCACTTCAAAATGTTAAGACTGAGCAACCCAGGAATAAAAATAGATTTTAAAGGAAAAAAAATTTAGAAAACCAGCAAGTTGTCAATTTTATGAGCATCATTTTGATGTTTTAATTTGATCCTTTGTTGTTCTTTCGTTTTCAGTGAGAGTTCTGATTATAAATTGGGTCAATTTTACCATAAATTCAGAAGGCAAAGCTCTTCAAAAGAGCATTCCACAATATTCCTGGTTTTGACTCAATAACAGGGAATTTCTTTCTTTTCTTTTTAAGTTGCTAACTGGCTTTCCAACAGTTTTCAATGCAGTGACACTCTGTCATTCACTGATGTTAAAACCTACCCAGGCTGGGGAGCTGGCTCAGTTATAGCTCGCAGTCCCCAGCACTGCACAATCCAGATGTGGCAACCCCTGCCTACAGCCCAGCACTGGGGCACAGCAGCCGAAGACGATCAAGGTCATCTTCAGCTGTATCGGGAGATCAAAGCCATCGCGAGTTACACGCGACAAATATGAATGAACAAGGCAACAGCAAAACCCCACTCACTTCTGTGTCTCTTACACATCTTACCCTGTTTCCCCTCAGGTGAAAATATGAAGGGCTCCCATGCCTATAGGTCTATAATATGAAGGGCTCCCATGCCTATAGGCCTATAATATGAAGGGCTCCCATGCCTTTAGGCCTATAATATGAAGGGCTCCCATGCCTTTAGGCCTATAATATGAAGGGCTCCCATGCCTATAGACCTATAATATGAAGGGCTCCCATGCCTATAGACCTATAATATGAAGGGCTCACATGCCTATAAACCTATAATATGAAGGGCTCCCATGCCTTTAGGCCTATAATATGAAGGGCTCCCATGCCTATAGACCTATAATATGAAGGGCTCCCATGCCT